>PVKN010017057.1:0-12139 GCA_004027915.1 Capromys pilorides | reverse complement strand
AGAAATCCACCTCACTGTCTGAGTCTTCAGTCTTCCTTCAGGTAGTCGATGTTTGTATTCAGTCAGCGTGACACGTGGTAGTTGTCACCCAGCAAGGCAGGGCATTTTTCTCTGGGTTTTACATATGAACATCTTAAGCCAGCTCTCATCAAACATAAGAAGAGAGCCTGTCTTTTCATCTTCAAATTGTAAACAGGTGTAAAGCTTTTTAAACATTAATCTTAGAATTTCAGCTGTTAACTGTTTGATGGCCTTTTAAATCAATCTTTCATGCGACCAAAGTCTCAGCACAGAATAAACATCTGGTGCATATGTTAGGCCTATCAATAAACACTGTACGAGTCCACCTTACAATAAATTCTAATGTGGTCATTTATTTACTTTTAGTTAACATTCTATAATTTTACAGATATTTTAAGAAATAGGGCAAAAGTAAATTTGTTTTCCATGTTGAAAAAAAAATCATGAACATGCCCAAAGGTCAATGGCACAACTAATCAAAACTACTAATGAATTTAGAAAGAGTACAATGTACTGCCTATAACAAGTTCCTTTTACTTAGAGTACAATTTTACTCTTCCCTCCCAGAATAGCAATTGTAATAGAAATTGCATATTCCAGCATCTCAGCACAGCTATTTGGTGCCCTTGACTTTACCAGCCTTCCCAATTTTATCCAGACTTTTCAAAAGACAGTGAGTGGGCTTACTTTCTTTCCAAAGAAATTCCATTGTGAATACTTGACATAAACAGAAGGCAAATCAAGTGTTAGCAGGTTTAAGAGTAAGACAGATGCAAGGTATAATCTATCTAAAATTATTTGGACTTCAAATTCTAGAAATAAAAGAAAATCAGTAAACTGTTTTGGATATGTCATCATTCTTAAAGACAGCCAGCTATGTTCTTTTATTTAATCTGTGTTATTTTCCACTGTACCGCAACAGTTTTATAAACCCTGATGTGAAAGAGAAAAGCTAGGTTCTGCAAACTGACAAACCCAGCTGTTACAATAGTATTTTATCCAAGTTAACCTGATGCACTTTATAGACTGCTAGCTTTAGCAATGCTTCTCTAAATAGAAAGGTCTATATCATAAGCAGTAATTATTTATATATAAAACACACAGTAATATCTTTCAGAGTCATGCTGGATGTTTTGAAATCCAACAAAACCTACTCAAAATAATCCATGATTCACATTTTAGAAACAAGCAAAAAAATACATCACTGAACGAATCTGCTGAGTTGAAATAAGCAACTTAAAGAAGAGTTAGAGGTCTTTGGCTCACGGTGTTAGAGGTCTGAGTCCATGGTTGTCTGGCTCCATTGCTTCTGGGCTTGTGACAAGGGGAAGTGCATGTAAGAGAACAGAGCTGCCCACCCCATGGTGACCCCAAAGCAGATGGAGAACCCTCAGGGAGGAAGGGGCTGGAGATGAGGCACATCCTTCAAAAGCCATTCCCAGTGACCTGCACCATGCAACTGGGCCCCATGCTCCAGTAAATCTGCTGTACTCTGGACTCAGGAGTAGATTAATCCAGGGATAAAGTTAAAGCCGTCACACTCCGGTCACTTCCACAGAGCCCACCAGCTCCAACCAGGCCTTCATGCCATGAGCCTCTTGTGGGACATTTTAGATAACAGCCACAAGGCAAGCCCTTGGGCAAGTGTGTTCCAGGGAGAACCCCACACAAAATTCTTCTCTGTTCCCCCCACAGGACACAGAGGTATCCAATCAGATCACCCTGGTGGAAGACGTCTTAGCCAAGCTTTGTAAGACCATCTACCCGCTGGCTGACCTCCTCGCCAGGCCACTGCCAGAGGGTGTTGACCCTCTAAAGCTTGAAATTTATCTCACTGATGAAGACTTCGAGGTAAGCAGGATGCCTGGGGTTGGGATGTCGAGGCAGCTGCCCCTGTGGCCCAAGCATGCCCTCACTGGGCCACCTGGTGTCCCCTGTGCTTCCTCAGTTTGCACTAGACATGACCCGAGACGAGTACGGCGCACTGCCTGCCTGGAAGCAGGTGAACCTCAAGAAAGCAAAAGGCCTCTTCTGAGTGGGACAGACCCTGGGTCCCCACGGCAGGCACATCCAGCTCCTAGTACCACTGCACAGAAAAACTGATGTCCTGGGGGACTTGTTTTTAAAGTATTCTTAAATCAGAAGTTTTTTTTTTTCCAAACCTGACCTTGTTAACAACACCACTTGTCCCGGAGTTGTGTATTTTGTAAATGTTTAAGAGAACTCTTCGGAAACTTGCTTTCTACAATTCTGCCGGTGATGTCAATAAAAGTCTCTGTCGTGTACACTTCAACAATACTCCTCAGCAGCCACTGTAGCCTGCCCTTCTGTTCCAGCTAGGCATTGCCTTTGTATTTTTTTTTTTGAAGCAGTTCTCTTTATAAAGTGTTATTTTGATAGTTTGTAGATTCTAAAATATATATATATATATATATTTATATAAACACCATATAAATCAAATATGTATTTAACAAAGCAATCTGTATTCATCCACTTTTAAATTTTTGCTTTTTGATGTCAAAAGATTGGTACACAATAGTGGCCGTGCTTTCCGTGGGATTAGGCCTGCCACCCACCCGCAGGTCCATACGTGATCAGAAGCCTCCTTCTGAGCTAGGCCTGACTTGTTCTGAGTGCTGCTTCCGGTGCTAAAATGAACAAAGAATTTGTACTTATTGGTGTGGACTCTGGAGAATCTATGCGAATCCACCTTTCTACCTTAATATCTCCCAAAAAAATGTATAGTGCCTTGTTTTTATGTACAGTTTATATACAGAAAAGTTTGCTCTGGGTTTTTCATGCTGGTATAGAACATTGCCTACAGTTTTGTTCTCAAATAGTAGGAATAAAAACATCTCAATTTGTAAAACCAGTTGTAAACATTAAACGTCATTTTGTGACCTAGGACTCCAAAATAAAAACTTCAGAATAATCGCAACAATGAATCGATTGCTTCACACTGAATACTAAGCGTGTTGCTTTGTGGGAAAAACGGACTTGTACTTATCCACAGATCACCAATATTTTGTCATGAAATATTAAGTACTCTAAATTTAAGGCTACATTTTATATAGAACTATAGGATAAAATAAATAGGTAGATATTTGGCCTGTAACATTAGTTATACACTCTGCAATGAAGATATTTCTGCATACCACAATTTATCAGAAGCTCAACTCTACAACTATATCAACATTTCAGGATCTCAGTGCCTTAAAACATGGCCATGTTGTGAACAGGAGGCATCTAGAAAACCCAAAATGGTTAGAAAACTCCTCACACACACATTCTTAAAATACCAAATCCAGCATTAAGAATGCACCTCAGTGCTAGAGTGTTTGCCTAGCACATGAGGCCCTGTGAGGTACACACAAAGAAAGATTCTGCAGATGAATTGTGAGCTCTTAAGGCCCCTGCTCCTTCCCTTACACCTAATTCTGCCATGTCTGACAAGTACACATTGACCTTACATGGAATAACTTGCTCCCATTCCCTGACCCTCCAACACTTGCAGGATCGGGGCCTGTGGGCTGCAGCAGGCTTCATCATGTTCTGATTCTGTACATGTACTAATTTTGTGAAACTGGGAAGATGCTGAACTTCCCTGCCTTGATGTCCTTAAGAAAGGAGATCTGGCCTTCATTACAGAATCTTTGGCAAGGATCAAGTGAGAGCTCTTTGAAAAATCATAAAGTGCTAAATACTAGCTGGTGTTCATATCAACATGGTGGCAGTAGAAGTAGGAAAGTTCAGGGATATTATCATATACCTGGAGATTATAGATCAAATAAAATCAAGTAGAGGGAGAAGGAGAATGTCTGTATCCCTCAGGGTAGAGTCCCAAGAGGAGTGGAGAAAGGTTTCTAGGGAGAATAGGGCAAACTGTGAGTATCCTAGAAAGGAGAGACAGGGCTGTAGACATCTGTGACAGGTTCGGGAAAGCACCTGGATTCTTATGTACATAGGAAGTATATTAGAGCCAGCGAAGATAGGCAATTCACCCATAGGTGGGTAGGTGGATGGATGGATGGATGGATGGATGGATGGATGGATGATGGATAGAGGAGAGGGAGATGGGAGGAAGGAGGGAAGGGAAGAGAGAAGGGAGAGAGAGAGAAGAGAATAAGAACAGGTATTTCTTGGATGTGGGCTGACAAGGCTCAAGAGAAAACAAATACAGAGTTGAGGTCTCCCTAGGCTCTGATCTCCCAAGGAGGCTGCACTCCAGGGAAAGCAAAAGTAATGATAGCTCAATAAGAAGTATAAATAATGATACTGTCAGACTCTGCAATGGGTTGGGTTGTGCTACTGCCTTCCAAAATTGTCTTTACTAGTTAACCTCATTCAAAGATCGTTAATCAAATTAAATGGAGGCAGTAGGCTGGGCCTAACCTGATGACTTACTTGGAGAGGGAGTCTGGATACCATGGGGACAAGCCAATGGACAGGGACACAGCAAAGGCAGCCACCTGCAAGGCAAGCTGAAGCCTCAAGACAGCCCAGCACTGGCAGCACATCAAACTTCTGATCTCCAGAACGATGAGGAGGTGCCCTGTTGCTTCCCGCCCAGTTTGTAGTCATCTGTAGAGCAGCTCTAAGGCCCTAAGACAACCTTGACAGGTGGGGCTTGCTATTACGGGAAGGAGGGAGGGGAAGGAATCAGGGTGGCTTTGTGGAAGAAGTCTTGGAGAAGAGGCCTGGAAGGGCTGGTGGGATTTCCGACTGCCAGTGAGCCTCTGTCTGGCACCAGCCCCAGATGGAAACTTGGAAGGCTCAGAGGGGGGAGGAGAAGTTGGGCCACCAGGTAGCACAGCTAGGACAAGGGTGTGACTATGAGAGCCTCCTGGCTGAGAGGAGGAACATAGAAGGGAAAAGGCATTGGAAAAGTCCAGGCCTCTTCACATGCAAAAATGCCCAGCAATGCCTGCCCTAGCTTCATCAGGAAGGTGGGCAGTGCCTCCTCCTCTCCATGACCAGCCATTTCCGGGGCTACTGGCGTTTGGCCCCTATTTTCTGATACCATGTTAGTGCTTTTGCCCTCTGCCTTTATACTCAAAAAGGACTCAGATTCATGACATCCTCTTCTGGTCTAGTGTCCATAAAAATCACTGCAAAAACACGGTTCTGAAATCTCTATATACGACACGCAATAGGATTTTTTTTCTAGGTGTCCCATAGATACCTAGACAGAGCTCAACTAAACCTTGCTCTAGTCTTAAGAGCTACTCAAAAGATAAGAATTATTCTGTTGCATTGAAAATAGTTAGCATTTCTGAATCTTATATTACTATTTTTAATGATTAATTTTTTTACTCTGAAGCTAGTATCTTTCAGTGCTGAGACTGGAACCCAGTGCTCATACCTACTAGGTAAGCAACTCTACCACTGAGCTACATCACACCCCCAATAAATTTCAATTTTAAAAAAATGTTTATTCTTTCAAAAGATCTTTGAAGGATCCTATGAAAGTGATTGGGTGGTATTAAGAAAACTCCACAGCACAGAAGACTGAAGAGGGATTCAGCTAAGACGACCTACATGTCACATGGCACCTTGCTTGCTTCTGCTCCCTGTGAACTTTATTATGATTGCTTACTACAGACAAACTCAAACCCACGGCCATCTCTTCCTCCCGTTAGGGAGGGATCTAGGGAAAGAACCAGCCTTGTACCAGGTGCCGCCTCTGATTTCATCAAATCCCTGTAAGCGGGCCACCGTGGTACAGATGTGCTTGTCCCCAGCAGGTTCACGTACTGGACACTGGTTCCCAGTGTGACATTGCTGAGGTAGTGGGGCCTTTAGGAGGCATGGCATGGCAGAAGGTAATTAGGTTGTGGCGCTCCACCCCCATGGGTGGGTGGGTGCTGCCTTTGAGACTGGGACAAGCCTGGCAGGAAGTAGACTCCTCCTCCCCACCACAGAGCACCACTCTGGCTCTCACTCCCTCACCTGTACACAGGGCCAGCTTTGTTTCTACTCTTATCCCAGGCTGTGGCACAGCAAAGGGGGCCTGGAAGTTGCCGGCACCATGCTCATTGGACTTTCCAACCTTTAAAATCACAAGTCTAATAAACTATTTCCCCAATACAACGGTGTCAGGGATTCTATTATAGCAACATAGATGGACTGTGACATGATTGTACAAGGTGTTGTCACCCCGTTTTACAGATGAGGCTCTCAGGGGTTCAGTTCACCTTCATGCTGGGGAAGGGGAGATGCTCCTAGATTTTCTTATCCTAGTTTCTCCACATGGACAGCAGACACTAATTCTCAGTCTCTGACTGGCCAGTATTAACCTGTATCTCCTGTCCCTCTCTGTGTCACTTGTGTTGGAGGCAGCACATCCGAAGGAACCACAGACCCTCACAAACACAGTAGCAGGGAGGACATGTCTCCCAAGGAAAGGGCTTCTAAGCCCTGCTCTACCCATTGGAGCTATTTACCCGTGACTAAGTTACCTAACCTCTCTGTGCTTCATTCACGTGTATAGAGTAGACTGATGCTAACAGTCCCTGCACCACATGGGACAGCAAAGTGAGACAAGGTATGGAAAGGTCCAGACTGGCACACAGCAGCAGTTCAGTAATAACAAGTAAGGATACTCTTGGAAGTGTTTCCCACAGAAACAAGGCTATGTGGTAGCCCATGACACAAAAGGAGATGAGGAATCCACAGATGCTGCTGCAACCTCAGACATGTGAGGTTTCCTGAGGGTTGGAGTGGGGGCCAGCACTCCCCCAGAAGGAACCATTGCGTGAGACAGTGGTCTGGATAGGAACTCAGCTGGCGTTGTGCTTGAGTGAATGGCGAACACTGGTCTTCCTATTGGGACTTAGTCCTCATACTGCTTGAAATCTAAAGTTGATCACCTCAACTGCATCTTCAGAATGATTTGGTATACGTAAAACAGAGGGCAAAGAGCCATTGGGGGTAGGGGGTCTGGCTTCCTAGTGGGACACTGTGCCCACCACAGTGGGCCCAGAACTGCAAATGGACCTGTAAGATATGATGCTGTCCTGCTAGAGTCTGGGTCTTGAGTACTCCCCGCAAGGGGGAGGTTTGGTCCCCAGCTTGTAACACTACCAAGAGGTCGTGGGACCTTTCGGAGTCTGATGTAGGAAGTAGAGTAACTGGGGCATGCCCTTGAAGGGTCTCTTCCTTTTCACCTTGTTTTCTTCCTGGCTTGCATGAGGTGAACAGGCCTCCTCTCCCATGAGCTGATCCATGATGTCCCGTGCCACCAAAGCCATGGAATGAAACCTGAAGCTGCACACCAGGGCCCACCTTTCCTCCTTTGAAATTGATTGTCTCAGGTATTTGTCACACGAATGGAAAGCTAACGAATGCAGTGTCCCCAGCTACCACCTCCTGGATAGGAGAGATGGCAGGATGACCAAGTGCTTCACAAGAGTCTTCACAAGGCCAAGCTGTGCCAACCCAGGGTTGCCATCAGCCTCTTCCCCTCCTCCACCCACCCCAGGCACGTGTATTACCTAAGGAAAGACTTGAGCTCCTGCTCTTCCAACCCATTTCCTACCACCCACCTGGGATACAGGGCTGCCCACTTCCTCCCAAGGTCAAAATCCTTCAACTTCCAGTGGTATAGGTGACATCCCATTCCCAGCGGCCGCTCAAGTCTTAAATCTCTTCATCAACACTAATTTTAATCCAAATATGATAGGTTAGTGTGAGGTATTTGCTGCTAATTTTGAAATGGCCTTCTAACAGATTTATAGTAGTCCTCAAATAGCCTATCAGCTGCATCCCTCCAGCAGGAACAGACCAGCTCGAACATCACTTGCCTCGGTCAGCGGCCCTTACGGGAAGGGTCAGCAGGTGGCGCTGTGGCTCAGCCGCAGAAGCCCAGGCCTGGGCTCTAGACTTCTTAGCAGAGCGAAGGTCCCCCAAAGAGGACTGTTCGAGTGAGGCGATGTTAAGACCTTCCAAGTTCTAGGCACCTACCACAGCACCTCTTGTTGATTTGTTTCCAGCACAGGAAACTTGAATTCCACCGTGCGTTACCTTTGCTGCCTGTCCTTCCGTCTCTCCACACTGACGCTCCCAGGAATGTCCCCAGAAACAGACCCACAGAAGCCAGCGCTGCATCATAGCAGCTGTGATAAATCGCGCAAGTAAATGACACAGCCCAGGGCTGGGGCCCTGTGACCAGGTTCTCCTCGTTCCCGAGTGTGTACTCCCTTAAGCACACATGCTTACTTATTCTTAGCGGGGAGGGGCTTTCTCAAACATCTCCTTTCCAATTTTGCCATCTGCAAAATGAAGGTGACACCTTTGTTTGGCTCAATTAGTTAATGTCAGGCAAGCTCTCTGCAGATGAAAAGTGCTAAATTCTATTTATCAAATATTTAATTAGCCACGCTTGGGAATGATTCATAATCATCTATTCAACTTGCTGAATAACCAAGCACGGGAAAAGGAATGATCGGAAAACATAACTTTAAATACAGGTTTTCATAGATGTTATACCTGTCAAGAGTCAGCGAATTTCCAAATTAACATTCCAATTTCTCCCCTGTTGCCCAGAAGCAGGAACAAAGAGGCTTCCATAATGCTCAGCCCACAGGCTCCGCTACTGCCCACCCCATGTTCACATCTGGCCTGGGGAGTAGCGCAGCTGGAGGCAGCAGTATGAAGTCCCACCATAGGAAAGACTCGAGCAAGATCTCCCTTCTCAGCTCCAGACACATCTTAGCCCCCGGGTTCCCATCACCTCTTCCACCAAAGACCACCTTCGGTCCGGTTTCTCACTTCCTGTTGCTCATAGAGACTTCACTCTTCTGCCCTGGCAAGGATTCAAGGCAAGAAATTAGGTCAAGAGGAAGACACAGGCACTTCGACTTGAAAGATAGCCACGAACTCAAAGTTTTATGGTGATCTAGAGATAGTTCCAATTGCTCTGAAGCATAGTCAGCAAATATGGCCTCTACCTGCGTATCAGGGTCCTGAACCCACCAAGACCTTGGTGTTAGCTAGTGCACCCAAGCCTTTAGAAGCAGGGATGTTTTCGTCCATCCATCCATTCATTCTGCAAATATTTACTGAGCACATGCCCTGGTATAAATGCTATGCTGGATCTGCAGGTTAGATAAGTATGGACGATTGCTTCTGAACTGCTGGTTAGGTGTAATTTTCAAGAAGTTAAAAAGCATCATACGTACAGATAGAGAGGGAACTCAAGTGTTCTTTTGGATCCTTTAACAAGTAGATGCCCAGACAAGGGTAGGTGTGCAAGACAATATTTGCAGAGAAGAAAGACAAACAGCAAGAAGAAGCAGGGACAAACTGCAGAGGATGAGGTAGGTCTGATCCTTAGGAGATGGGGAGGAGAAAAATGGAGAAGAAACAGTCTCAGACCAAAGGGCATCTCTGGGAAGGTCTCAGCCATCCTTGGAAGTGCTAGAGCAGTAGGTGCCCCTGAAAAAAGATGGGTAGAGATGTCCAGGCCCCTGTGCCCTGCTCGGGTCCATCTCTAGTAGGATCCGACCTTGCCCTGAAAGTTACAGAAGCCACCACATGGCGATGCAGCTGGCCGACCACCATGCCTATGGAAGCTCTTATATGCAGGCTGCTACACAGCACGCTTCTGCTGCTGCCACAGGCCAGTGAACTACTGAAACCGTGAAGCAGCTGATGACAGCATCATCATGCTGATGTTAGCTCAGAAGAGGCAAAGAGAAAACACATAAATATGTAGCTACATATGTATCTACGTAGATGAAGAGATAATAGGGAAAGAAATGATGGAACAATGTTTCAAAATCATATTTCAAACTGGCCTAACATTCTACAAGGTAATAAAAGTTCAACACTGGTAGCTATTCTTTTCTACCAGGCAGAAAGCACTTGCAGTTGTTTTCTAGAGTTAATATGTTTGTATCTTTAGGGTCCAGGCCTAATCAACAGTACATAATAAGCCAGACACAGTGGTATTCCCAGCAGTCTGATACTGTGGAGAATGCGCTGGTAGGAGGAAGAATCATGTCTGTGTCCTCAATTTAGATAATTAATAATTCTGGGGGATGACATTCTAAGGACACAGGTAAATAGCCCGTTAAAACATTGTGCGACAGATGCAAACAGCAGAGGTCAGCACAGAGGGGCAGTTAACTCAGTCTTGGGTATTTAGGCACAAAGGCATCCCGTGTCAGCTGAGCTAAGGGGTTGACCAGGTACAGGAGGGCTCGGCAAGGGTAAGAGCAGCTTGGAGCCTTGCTATGATACCTCTCTAGATCTGCAAGCTGCTGAGGGACAGAGGGGCCAACTCGAGGGCTTGGAGCAAGTGTTGAGCTTGGCAAAGCCAGCAGGTCAAATAATGCACTATCTGTGTGCCGTGCCCAGGAATGTGGATTTGTCTGCTGAATGTGTTGGGAAGCATGAAGTGTTTCAGATGAGAAAATAATATGATCAGTATATCTGTGGATGAAGCTGGGCCCAGTGACAGGCACCTGCTGTTCCAGGAGTCTAATTCAAGAAGTGCGCTAGAGCCTAGCAATTCATGACTGGCCTTGGGACACTGAATCCCCCAAAATAGGTGTATATAAATTTGTTAGGTACCATGCTAGCTGAAGGATGGAAGATAAACTGAAAGGAACCAAAGCCATAGTCAGGCAGGTACATCATGAAGCTGTTGTAATTTAGGGAGGAAGCAATGTTGGCCCCAACTGGGGTGGTGATGACAGGGCAGTGCTCAGGCAGCAGGGACATGTGGTAAGCTGGGCACTCCGGCTCTCTACAACTATGGTTTATCTCCTGCTCATCAGAAGCCTCCTTAGTCAGCTGCATGAAGGATGTCAAGGCCAAGAAAGAGATGACAGGGCTGTTGAACTCCTACAAGCCATTGTCCACATATGCCTGCAGTTACAACCTAGGTTTGCAAACACCAGTACATGCTTTATTCTTGCTGCAAAGGAAAGTCACTTGGCAGAGTGTGTGATGTCACTTATATTTGCCAATTATCCCTCTAGCTATAGAGTCCATATGTCCAAATTTGCTCTTCGCAGTCCTGGTTTATGTCTTTTGCCTAGAGTACTTTGTAGAGCCTCGTTTTGTTTTCTTAATATCCTGGTTTAGACCACAAAACAAGATTCCCCCTGGAGGAGATGTGAAGAGTGAGCCTGTAGAACAGCAGGAGGCCATGATGGGGCCCTGGATGGGGCAGCGGCCAGAGCAGGAAGGTACTGGTGTCCTTGGGTTGGTTTGTGGAGGGAGCAGGAGATGCAGCAGTGTGACAGCTGGATTAGTGGACAAAAGAAGGAGAAGTATCTGGCACCCATCAACTACACCCAGTCTGTAAATCCCATTTCTATATTCCTCTTAAACCTGCCATTGTTTTTCCATTTCCATGCCCATCTACCTGGTTCAAAATTCTTCATGTCTCTTCCGAATTCAAGATCTTCCAACCATCCCAGTGGACATCAGTCATGATCTCCCTGGATAATGGTCACACCTCTAGCCCTGCAGGCCCCTAATCTTGGCACACCACCACCCTTCAAATCAACTTTCCTTGTCTCCATGTGGAAGGTCCCCTCAGCGTCCTCAGTACCCTTCCATCCTTTGGGTCACTCTGGATCTGTACCTGTGTCTCCTCCTGCCATCACTACCAACAAAAATTTTTACCCTTTAGGAAGTTTACACATCACCTCAGTGACATCATTCTCTTCTCCAAATGCCCAGCGCTCTCCAGTCTCACCTCTCTCATAGCTTCCCTGTAGTCTGTCCTATAAAACAGCCATCTGTTTGCTTACCATCATCCCTAAAGGAGTATATAAGCTGCTGAGGGAAGGAATGATATTTTTCCCATCTAAATCTCCCACCAAGAGCTTGGCACAGCACCAATGGCTCAACTGCCCCTGGGGCAGAACATATCAGGCAAGGCATCCTGTACCTTTCATTAATCTGACCCTGTTGGCTTTACCTCTCTGATTCTTTTCTGAGTGGGAAGCTCCCCAGAGTACTTTTCTCAAGGAAGAGTGGACATCCTACACAGGAGTGGCCCAGGCCTGCCCAGCCTACAGGACTAGTGTAGCAGAGCCAATGTACAAACCTTAGACTCTTTCATTTCCCATTCTCCTTGCTTAACTGGATGTGTGTTTTATTC
>PVKN010017056.1:0-17541 GCA_004027915.1 Capromys pilorides | reverse complement strand
GGGGAAGATGTCCAGGAGCCTCCAGCTTGAGGGCTCAGGCAAGTGAGGCCCCAGTAGGAGGTGCCTCCCATTAAAAGTGACACTGTCTGGCCGGGGGTTGACCCCAGAAGCCTGCTTCTGGGTGTGTCCAGGGTGCCCCGCCAGCTCGGGGTTGGAGGGAGCAGGGCATAGCCTCCCCAGGGAGTCTTCCAGGCCCAGCCTGTGCATCCCGAGACCGTGGCAGATCCTTGACACGCCACGTTCATTCCTCATCCACTATTCACTTGCTCACTCACTCCTGCCACGTGTGCTGGGGCACAACACTGGGCAGAGCCACCTCCGCCCTTGTGTCGCTCGAGGTCTAGCCGCACTGTGCACACTGAGCACGCTGCTTAGGTGTGCACGTTTTTGGAGTGTGCAGGCACGCAACGCACACTCACCTGCCAGTTGTGGGCACGACATTCCTGAGGCAAAGTTCTATAGGTCCATTGGCTAGGGGCAGGCCACCAGGGCAGAAGTGCAGCCCTGTCTGGTGTGGCCTAGCATGGCTGGCAGGGTTCCCAGGTCTCAGTGATGCCCCTCGGGCAGGGAGGGACTGACAACGGCCGCCCTCCCCCCAAATCTGGGCCCGGCCTGGTTCTCTCCGTCCACCCAGGGACCGGGGTGCACCAGGCCCAGCCTGTCTCTCCAGCTCTGGACACTGCTCAGAGAGGGTTCCCTGGGTGGGGCTTAGTGAGGGTGGGCTGGGGTGGCCAGTCCTCTGTGCCATGTGGCGTGTGTGCCCTCCATCTGTCCTCCCCTACCTGTCTGCCCTTCACTTCCTGTTAGGCACCGGACACTAGAGATATTCCATGCAGAGGATCCCTGGGCCCACCTGGGAGGGGAGCTGGCCTGCAGGGCTGGGACCTGTGGGGTGGGACCAGGCAAGGCTCCACTGGGGTGCCTGGTCTTCCTGGAAGACAAGCCCAGGGATATGTGACAGCCAGGCCCTAATGCTACCAGGCCTCTGGACCGCTATTTCTGGCACATTCCTGGCTGCAAGCAGAGCTGTGTGTTGGCCTGGGGGCACCCATGAGACCCCCATAACTGTAGAGACCATAAATGAGGGCTAATCATCCGGCCACATGAGCAGGTGCCAGCCCTGGGGCGTGAAGCACATGGACTTCATCTCAGTCTTCAGTGACACGCAGGACAGGCCTGAGATGCATTGGCGAGAGCCGTGCAGGGTGGCCGAGGGGAGCAGCAAGACTGGAGTGGGTGTGGGGCTGAAGAGGTCAGAGCAGGGCAGGGCGCAGGAGGGGAGCTCGGGTCAGGAATCTGGTCCCGAGCTCAGCTGGCTCCAAACTGCTGCAGGACTCGCCCAAGCCTCGGTTTCCCTGGCCACCTTGCAGCAGTTGCTGGGGACCCGCTTGCTGGCTCTGCTCAGGATGGGATCAGCAGAGCCATGTGAGGGATGCCCAGAGGCTTCCGAGTGCCTGGGTCCCCTGCCCAAGGGCTAGGACGGAGGCCCAATGAGGGAGCTGCAGACCAGCTGTGCTGGAGCCAGCCGTGCCGGAGCGGGGTACCCTCTCTGGGCCATGCTCAGGGCTGTGGACAGAGGAGCAAGGGCAGGAGACAGGAAGAGGAGAGTTGTGGGGCTCAGTCTCTCATTGTCTTGTTTCCTGTCTGTCTGTCTGTCTGTCTGTCTGTCTGTCTGTCTGTCTGTCTGATAATGCGATCATCTAGAAACCGTTTCCCCCCTGGTACTGGGACTAACCCTAACCCAAGGCTCCAACAGGCAAACACTAGCCCTCTGAGCTGCACCCCAGGGTCCTGATAAGCTGCCCAGGTGGGCTTCAAGCTGTGATCCTCCTGCCTCAGCTTCCTGAGTCGCTGGGATGACAGCTGTGTGCCAATGAGCCTGGCGTGGGAACAATTTCCTGATCATCTCTGAGGCTTTGCTCTGGCCCTGTGTCCTGGGCCCAGGTGAGACTCGGTGAGTCTTGGTGTCTGCTCCAGAGTTCATGCCACCTGTGCCACCCGCGGATGCTGGGCTGGTGCTGGGCAATAGGAGCACCAGGCAGCAGAGTCCAGTCCCCAGGAGACAACAAGACAGGCCTACGCTGCAGGTGACCATGGCTGGGTGCAGGGCGGGAGCTGCTCTGTGCCCCTCTCAGGCAGCTGGGCATGGAGCACAGTGGGGGCCCAAGTTTCAGAGAGCAGAGTGGTGCCAGGGCTCTGCAGGCTCCCATGGGGCTCGGCAATGGGTCTGAACACCTGCTGGGCTGAAGCCACTGGTTGGGTGGAAAGACCCAGTGGTCCCGTGCCCCCAGCCCTGATTCCTGGGCCAGCTGGGGGCAAAATACTGGGCCCTGGGGAGAGGTGGGTACCCACATTTTATCCCCAAGTAGGAGGGTGAAGAGATAAGGCTTCAAAGGCGGCTGCTTGTAAATGCACCTCTAAAAGCCACCTGGCCAGCCCGATGTTTGTGTTACTGGACTGATAGATAAGGGTGGGGTGGGCAGCCAGTGCTGCAGCCCTGGCTCCCAGATAAATGGGTCACCTATTAATATGCCCTGCAGGAAGGGCCTGGCTTCCCCATGTGGAGTGTGGAGCCTGTGCCCCATCCCTGCAGGCTGGCCCTGGTGCCCCACCTGGGCTGGGGGCTTCTCTGTGGTGGTTGGCTGTGCAGGACTCGGACCAACCATGCTGGGGTGGGGGTGTCTGGAGGGTGTCGTCCCCTTATGGCCTTAGAATTGTGCACCCTCCTGTGTTTCTGCCACAAGCACCACCACACCCCAAAGCACTGCCCTCGCAGTGCCCTAAAAGGTCCCCAGGAGAGCCAGAAACTCCCTTCCCCGGCACTCTCATCCCCTGCCCAGGCCGACCTCGGCCTGGAGCAGGTGCTTCCTGCCTGAGGTCTCCCCGAGCTAGGGCTACACTGGAAACCAGCCTGGCACAGGGGCCTCGGTGGCCTCTCATGCATCCCTTGTGTGTGTAGCTGTCACTGTGCCTGGTCCCAGGATACTTCCTCCAGATAACCCTATTGACGTTCTGCCGGCTGCTGTTGGCAGCCACCCTCCGCTGTGGATCTGCCTGTCCTGGACGCTGGACCGACACAGGTCTGTGTCTCCCTGCGTGCGAAGTCTCTCGGGTTCCTCCACGTCACACACATACTGGGCCTGGCTGCTTTTCAGGGTCAGGTAATATTCCACTGGGGGGTGTCTCATGCTATTCTGTGCTCCCTCGCCATTGGTAGACATCCGGGTTGTTTTCCCCTGTGTATCCCGTGAATGCGCTGCTCTGGGCAGCTTCGGCTGAGCGCTTGTTTTCAGACTTCTTGTTTGTGGACCCCAAGTGCCACCGAGGGGTCACATAGCAGCTCTGTGTGTTGGGTATTGGGATTGAAGACAACTCAGGCAGATCATCATGCAGCTGGAGAACTCTTCGGGAGTTTTAACTGGCAGTTCTGGCCTGTGGCTCCCTGCACACTGAATGCCTGTACTATCACAACCCCATATGAATCCGTGATTGTCCATACACGTCAAAGTCTGCATCGTTTCTTTTGAGCACTAAGTTTCCGGTGTCCAAGGCCCAGCCCCGAGGTGAGCCCCTCCCTCTTCTTCTCTCGCCTTTGCCTCATTGCCCCCACAGGATTAGCTGGAGAGAACTCGCCCCGGGGTTCCTAGAGGCTGCTGCAACTCCTGCCCTTTCAGGCCACGTCAGCTTGTTTCTAGGCAGAGGGGAAAAGCGCCTGAGGGGAGCAGGGTGGCGGCAGTTCTGGGCCTCCTCTCCCGACTCCAGGAAGCACAAGACTTGTTTTTCTGCTCAGCTGTCCCTGGCTTGGAGCGGCCGCAGTGGCAGGCCTCCCGGACGCTGGTGTCTGCACAGGGCGGCTGGGCTTCTTGGAGATGCAGGAACTTAATGGGTGTGTAATGGGGACTGTAAATCGTGGCCAGTCGGGATGACACGGTCCACGATGGGGGGCAGGCCGAGGGGGACGCAGAGGTGTCAGTGATGGGAGTGACCCGGGTCTAAGCCGGCTGTCTGCTGGCAGGTCACAGCTAATAAAGCCAGCCGTCCTGAGGCACTTGTGGAGCCGGTGTCGGGCCCAGATGTTGTAACCGGGCTGCACGGCCGGGAGTCCGGCGTCAGGGAGTCACGGGCCATGCACCACCGATCCTGCGCACATCATAAAGATACATTAATGGCCTGGGCGACTTTAGAGAAATACTAATATTGTTGTTTTATGAGAAACAAGAGTTGAAAATATTAAAGCTCAGAATTTTACAGCCTACAAAAAATTAGAGGAGGATGTGGGGAGACAGAGCGAAATCTGTGTGCCTGAGCGGCCAGGCACGGGATAGGACACGGGGCGTGGCCTCACCTCTGAGGCCTGGGACCTTTGCAGCCTCTCCGTGAACTTGAGACTCCACTGGAGACTTCCTCCAGGGAGCTGGATGGGGATCCCCACCGGGCTTCACTCTGCTGGTGGTGTGGGACAAGGACAGCGAGCCTGAGGCTGCTGGTTGCTTCCCATGGCCATGCTGCTGCTGGCAGGAGCTCTGGTGGATGGCTGCTTGCTCCAAGGCGGGACTTAGCGCTTTCACTTTATGGATTGGCTTGAATGACCTGCCAAAACGAGCAGAGAAAGGCTCTGTGGTTGTTGGGTGTGGGGGCCATGTCCCGGCGGGCCCCATGTCCTGGGTCCCGTGACCGTCTGTAGGGCAGGTTCCCTTGGGCCTGGGGTGGGCTCTTCCCTCTGGGGAACCCAGGAGGTCCCAGGTGGTCTTCTGGCAGAGCCTCTTCCTCCCATTTCCAGCCCACGCTGTGCTGTGTGTCAGTGGGCGCCCCGGGTCCGTCTGCAGCTCTCTGGGCCTCGTGGGCAGCCGTGCCGTGAGCCTGTGTGAGGGGGCCCAGCGGCAGGGTTCGGGTCTGCCAAAAGTTGGCTCACGTTCCTAATTTACTTAATAGCAAGGTGAAATTTCCACAGTGTGAAATTCGTGACTTTCAAGTGGCCCGTTGAGCGCACTGGGTACATTCACTGTGACATGAACCGCCACCTTGATCTGCGTCCAAACTATCTCCGACACCAGGGGAGACCCAGGCGCCAGCAGCCTCCCCTCCCCGTCTCTGCTGGTGCCTCCTTCCCTCCTGTGAGGCCCATTTCTATGTACATGCACAGCACTTGGGGTTTGAGTTCAAGGTCTTGCCACCGCCGAGCTACATCCCCAGCCACCGGGCTTCGCTCCTCGGGCTTGAGCTTTCAGTCCTCCTGCCTCAGCCTCCCTGCCTGCCCCTGGCGGCAGCCCAGTGCAACCTTGTCTGGCTCTATTGGGTATTTTATTTGGGTTTTGAGGCATGGTCTCCTTGTCATAGGAGCTGCTGTTGATCAACAGTAACCTATACTGAGCATCTGCCCAGTGACAGGTGTGCTGCCAGCTGACGGCGTCAGCCTGGTCCCCAGTGTTCCCTAGATGGACGGGGCTGGAGTGACAGTTCCGCTGAGTGATGCCTGGTGCCTGTCTGGTGCCCGCCGCTCCTACCTCAGACGCCACAGTGCCCCTCTTGAGGTTAGCCTGAGCTCTCGTGGGCACCAACCTGTGCTCCTGGCTGGCTGCCTCCTCTGGTCGGAAGGGCCTGGCTGAGACTCACTGTTCCCAGCCGGCCGAGCAGCGTGCCCATGTGGGTGGCCTCAGGGTGTCCGCTCGCCTGTCAGTGGCCATGTGGCTGTGACCACACTGATGGGCGGCTGGGTGCAGGGTTTTGTGCGGACGCAGCTTCCTCTCTACGGTGAACCCCAAGCCGGGGAGCTGGCGCCTACGCCTGGCGTCTGTGGGACCTGGCAGCGTGTGCTCTGGTCACGCCGCCGCCGCCGCAGCAGCACAGTTTGCCTTCCCTACGAGGCAGGAGGAGAGCGCAGGGGCTCCACTGCCGGGCCAGCACGCAGTGCCCTGTGCAGCTGAGCCATTGTGATGGCTGTTTTCCCGACAACGCAGAGGTCAGGCTGCCCCAGGCTGATGTGCAGCTGTCAGACATGCCCCTCAGTGACCGGGCCAGGTGCCCCCAGCGTTTATGCAGAGTGACCATCTGCAGGGAAATGGGCACCATAGCAGCTTCCTCTCCTGCTGGAATGCAAGGCCCGTGGGAGCAGGACCTGTGTCCGAGCTGGCCCTACCTGAGCCTGGCCGTGAGGAATGCTGCAGGAAACCCCGTGCAGCCTTGGCACCTCCTCCAGGGCAGGCCAAGGAGCAAGTGCCCTCCCCAGGCAGCAGCAGCAGAGGCCTTGGCAGTGCCCACTTGAGACCCAGCATCCAGGCAGTCAGGTCTTTATCCCGACCCCCAGACGGGCCGGGACCTTGTGCTTCCGGGTGGGAGGCTACGGGTGCCTCTTTCTCTTGGGCTTGGCACCACGGGGTCTGGTGGCCTGGGTGTTTCTAGCCTTGGCAGCAGCTCCCCAGGGGTGGCTCAGGGACCCCCGCCCTGGGCAGGGGTGGCCAGGCAGAGCTTGGCTTGTGTGGTCTGCTGTGTTCTATGTTTCTTTCCCAACACGCACAGTTACATAAACGATGATAACACTTCATAAACATTTTTCTAACATGCGGAATGTTTGACATGAATTTCAGCTATTTTAGAACTAATAAACAATTGTCGATGTCATGACCGACATGGAGCAGAAGCTGCAGCACTTTAGGCAAGATCAAAGCCTTGAGCAGAGATCTTGTCTTTGGAGGAAAAAAGAGGACAGGACTGGGACCTTCCTGTACCGGGAGTGGGACCTGTGGGGCAGAGCTCTGGGCAGCCGGGGCGCCCAGGGGCTGGCTAGGAGGGCCGTGGTATCCAGGGAAGGCCATGGGTACAGAGCTGCTCTGAATACAGGTGGTGCCACACTGCTCAGACCACGAAGGGATGTGGTACTATCCAAGCCAGGGCCGTTGAGCTGGGGCCTGGCTGGTCTCTGAGTGCCAGCGAGCTTCTGGCACCTCCCCAGCTGCCCGGCCTCAGAGCCTGCAGCTAGCGCCAGAACTGGCAGGCAAACCACCGCCCCGATGTGCGTGCATGCGTGCGTGCATGTGTGCGTGCGTGCGTGTGTGTGTGTGTGTGTGTGTGTGTGATGTCCTCGGTCCTTCGGAAGATGCACTCAGGCCCTAGTGTGGGGGCGGCCCCAGGCCAGCCCTGGATGTGGGAACACATGCATCATGGAGTCATGCAGGGGATTCCAGGGGCAGCGGGCAAGCCCTTGTGGATGAGGCCAGCAGGGGGCGTCCTGGAGGACTGGGACAGTGGCACTGGCTAGCAGGGCCTTATGGGAAGCTCTCTGTGCCCCTGCAGGGGAGACACCACTGGGGCTTCCCCATCCTGGGGTTTGACATCCAGGCTCCTTTGGAGAAGGGAGCCTGACCCAGAGGCCTTGGGCAGCCTTCCTCAGGGTCACCCCCCACCCCAGTCCCTCAAGATGGTGGTGATAGGCGGCAGCAGCTCACGTGTGGATTAGGCACCTATGTCTACTTGGCACTGCTCCTGCTGACAGGAGCAACTGGTGTCCTGTGTCCCCGCTGGACTCCTGCCGTAGCCACAGTTATCCTGTCATGGAGGATGGAGGGCCCTGGGGTGCTGGGACCCAGAGGGCTGTGAGCTGGGGTCCTTGCTTGCTTGGAGAGCCTACGGGCCCTTCTGAGTTTGGGAAGGGGCTTCTCTCACACACAGTGTGGCCTGGGTAGGGCCTGTGGAGGCCCCAGCGCCTGCTCTGGGTGGAGCCCTGGAGCCATGGGGCCCTGGCAGATGGAGGGGGGCAGGCAGAGCCACCTGGAAAGTTCAGGTCTACAGGTACAGGGCGGTGGGGCAGAGGCCTTTGTCACCTGAAGCCCCCCTCCCCCAGAGCGGTGGCTGTGTCTCTCCTAGCTGTATATGCTTCCACAGCCCGCATATGTGTCCCCCATCCCCCACACCTCCACCTGCAGTGATCCACACCTCTGTCCCCAGCAGCCTACACCAAATCCTGAGAAGCACACCCCTGTGTCTGCAGTAGTTTACGCTTGTGTCCCCAAAGTACGCATCTGTGCCCCTGTGGCTCACCCACATCCTTCCAGTCACACACCTGTGTCCCCACAGCCCACATCTGTCCCCCGCCCCCCCATGGCCCACAACTGGGTGTCAAGAGGTTAATACCTGTGTCCCAGGGGCTCACAGCTCTGCCTCCACAGCCCATGTCTGTGCACGGGACAGACCACCTCTGTGCCTCCTCGGGGCCCCTGCATACCTGTGCCTTCTCTTGGAAACTGCTCTTGGGGTTCAGAGCTGCCTCAGTGGTGATTCTGTCTCCCAATATTCAAAACCAACAGCTAGGTGTGCTGGGGTTGCAGTGTCCCAGCCTTGCCCTTGCTTGGAAATTTCTGTGTGCCGGGCTGAGGCTGGGCTTCTCCCAGGACCCCATCCTGGTGTCCCCAGGCCCCCTCCTGAGCTCTGCCCTCCGTGTGTTGTGTGCATGGGACACTCGGTCTCCAAAGGCAGAGCCAAGCCAGAGCCTGTAGCAGAAACCAGGTGACGGGTGGAGTGAGTGTGTGTGTGTGTGTGTGTGTGTGTGTTGGGTGCTCCGGGTCAGTGACCTCTGACCCCACGCTTCCCTGTCACCGTAGGCAGGTGCCAGTGACTGCTCTGTCTCTGCCTTCCTGGACAGCAGCCTTGTTCTGGAAACTTTCAGCCCCGCTCTGAGAAGTGGGGGTGTAGGGTGCATCCTAGCTGGTGGGGAATGTGTTCTACCTCAAGACAACAGCCCTAGCTGGGCGTGGCGGTGCACACCCACAACCCCAACATTCTAGGAGGCTGAGGCAGGAAGACTGGAAGTTATTTTTTAATTTTAAAGGAAAAAAAAAAGGGCTGTGGAGATAGCTCAGTAGAATAAGCACTTGCCTAGCAAATGCAGGATCCTGAGTTTAACCCCTGGCACCACCAAAAAAAAAAAAAAAAAAAAAAAAAAAAAGGGAGAGAAAAAAAACCGTGGCATTTTTATACAATGAAGTACTACTCAGCTATAAAGCAAAGTAAACTCGAAGCTTTTATTTTATTTCATTTTTTTAATATACTTGGCACCAGGTCTCACTATGCAACTTGGGATCATAGTGATCTTTCTGTTTTTAGCTCTCCATAGGATTACAGGTGTGCACCACCATGCCTGGACTCTGTGGCCAGCTCATCAAACCCAGGCCCCTGCACCTGCCTACGCAGCTGCTTAGCTATTTCACTGGCCCAAGGCTTTTATATGTAAATGGATGCAACTAGAGACTGGGCTCATAAGTGAAAGATCACAGCTTTGAGCCCAGCGTGAGCAGCTCAGTCACTCAGCAAACTGTCTTAAAATGAAAAATAAAAAGGGCTGAGGATGTAGCTCAGTGAAAAGGTCCTGGATTCAATCTCCAGCACTGCAGGGGGAAAAAAAAAAAGATTATATATAGCTTGCTATTGAGTGAGGGGTGTCACTGTCACTGCGGGCTGTGCTGCTGTGCCAGGGCACGGCACATTCTCCATCACAGAAGTGGCTGCACAGGCCGAGGCCCTGCCTGAAGAGGACACCCCCTGCTGGGCCTCTCCAAGTTCGGGGACGTTCTGTGGCTCAGGACACTACTCCAGCAGCAGACCTTGGTCTCAGAGTCCAGTGTTCTGGGAGGGCCCATGTGTGGCAGTGACAGGCCCATCACCCTCTGTGGGGACAGCAGAGAGGGTACCCTTGGGGCTCTCTGAGGGCCCAGGAGGAGACAGGAGCGTCACCTCCCAGGGACAAGCGGGTTAGCTCACCTTTTTGGTATGCTTCCTAACATTTTGCCCATGATTCTGCCAAAGCAGCTGTCTGAGGAGGTAGTGGGGGGAGAGAGGATCCCTCAAAAATTGGGGGTCTGGAGATCTAGTCCCTCAGAGGCAGGTGGAGGAGCTGGGGACATGGGGTGGAGACGGTGGGAGAGACTCACCCAGCACTGCACAGGGGTGGAGTCTGTCTGGCCCGGAAGCCGTGCTGGCTATGCTCGGGGAGGGGAGAGCACGCCTAACCCCTGTTCCCCCTCAGGCTGAGTGGCCCAGGCAGGGCCAGCCCGGAGCCGCAGCCGCCGGAGGGTGGAGCCCCGTGATAGCAAAGGTCCCAGCCACATTGGGAGGTGGAGCTATCCCCAGACAGTGACCTCTGAGTTGACTGGGGTGTGCCTACAAGGGTGTGGCCTGAGTTGGGCCGTGCTGGTGGTAAGGGAGGCACAGAAGAGTGGCCAGTGGTGTCCAGGTCCCTGGGGCTTCTGGGTACCCTGCAATCAATGTGTTGCCAACTATTTGAGCGCTGCTGGGCAGGGAAATCCCTGTTTCTGGCCTGCACCCCACACAAGGCACCAGCGCCCCACCCTCCCTCCTGTAGGCACTAGTGTCCCCACTTTAGGAATACCTCATCTGCAGAGCACACCCCAACCACCTCCTCTTCCTTGACGCTTCCTACCCTTGGGCCCCTCTCCTCTGCTGTGTCACTGGGCTCCCCTGGGCCATTGTCCCTCCTTCCCCTGCTGGTCTCAGTGGATCTTGGGAAGAGAGAGTGTAGGGCTTGGGTTAGGAGGCTTGGCGTGGCTGGGCAGGACACGTGGACTCTTCCTGCAGGTTCCCAGCAGGGTAGGTTGGGACAAGCCATGGCCGACTCCAGCCAGGTGTCCTAGCCTCCTTGGGCTGGCACAGGAAGACAGGTCTTCGAGCATGGCCTGGGAGGGCCCGCTGGGGCATTTTCCCTCTGTGTGGACAGTGGCTCTTTTTTAAAAAATGTATTTGGTTGTGGCACGGTCTCACTATGCACCTCCGACTCATGGTGATCCTCCTGCTTTCAGCCTCCCCAATGCTGGGAGTACAGGTGTGGGCCACTGTGCCTGGACTCTGACCGGCTCAGCCCGCCCTGGGGGTGGGGCTGGCGCAGCACGTGGAGCCAGGGTTTGAACCGTGGTCCCTGCACTTGCCTAAGCTCGTCTGAGCAGGTGCTTTAGTCTGCTGAGCCATCTCACCAGCCCCCACAGCGACTCTTTAGCCCTGCCGGCTGCAGAAGCCGTCCGCACTGCTGTCCTTCTGAGTCCCGGCTGCAGCTGCCAGGCCACCGTCTTGTCAAGCCCCTTTGCCGGGTGAGTTCACTGAGCGAGGCACAGAGAGGCAGTTGCTTGCGCCCGCACCGGTGACAGGGGCCGAGTGCCAGTCATGCGTGCGTCCAGCCCTGCAGAGCAACAGTCGGATCCTGATCACAGCCGGCCAGGGCCACGGTCACTGGGCTGGCGACCCTGGGAATAGTGGTGCCCCCAGCATGAGTGGTCCTCCCAACGTGGCAGAGGGACCCTGAGTCAGTCTCTTGGGTACAGGCTGGGAAACTGAGGCCAGGAACTGCCCCGACTCTCAGAAAGTCCATGGTGTGCAGTAGGAGGGGCTCAGTGCGCTCCAGAAAGACGCCTGGGTGGGGGGCAAACGGGGAGGAGGGCTCAGAGCCAGGAGGACACCAGGGCATCGAGGGCATCGCTGGGGTGATTGGGCGCTTGCCGGTTTGGATTCTAAACCCTAGGAAGTGGATGCGGCCTGCAGAGAGGGAGGGAAACAGCTCCTGCGTGCGGGAGTCACCTTCTGGCTCTGCGCCCCCGTCTCTCTGCTCCCAGCTATTGTCACGCTTTTACAATTAATAGTTACTTTCTGTCTTTCTCTTCTCAGGCCTCCAAGGCAATCTTGGCGCTCAGGCTGGGCAAGTCCCTGTCTCCCCAGAGCGCCTCAGGCTGGGCAGAGATGAGCCCAACCTTGAGAGGGACCCGGGAGGCCGACCTTGCCAGCCTCGCCCGATTGCGAAGCAGCCAGCCAGGGGCCAGGGAGGGAAGCTAAACAGAGCAGGAGTAGTAAAGGTGGTGAAGGGGTGGGTGGTCATGGCCCGGGGTCTCCCCAGGGGCAGGCAGGGGCTGGGCCTCGGTGGGACATGCCAAACCTCCAGGCATCCGTACCAGCAGTCCAGCTGTCCACCTTGTGAACCACACATTCCGTGCTCCCTTGCTGAGCTGTTGGCGAGACATGGCTCATTAATTAAGTGTGGTTAGGTGGTGGGTAACGGTGGAGGGAACAGCCACCAGCCTCTTTCCAGGTCCTTCAGTGGGCTCCCCAGAGGTCCTACTGGGCCTACGCTTCCTCAGGGCTGGGTGAGCCCCACCCACCTCAGAGGTGTTAGAACGCCCTGCTTACTGCAGCCCCACCCCGCTGCTGGCTGGGGCCCTGCACGTCTGAGAGCCCTCTAGGAAGAAGCACGGGGCAGCTGGGAGGGCTGGGCCCCTCAGGAGCCAGCTCCCCAGGGTGCCCCATCTGCCTGGGGCCTTGTGGGGGCACCTTTACCTGGAGCTGGAGGCCAGCCTGGGGGCAGGTCACGTGCCTAGCGGGAGGGCATTGTGCCTCCTGCCCCGTGGCCAGGCCGGGCTTGCACTGCGCCTGCCGCAAACGCCTCCTAAAGACAGGCTTGTGTGGAGCAGCTCCGGGTCCCAGAGCATCGTCGTCGTCCTGGATGGCTCTGAGCCTCAGCCCTTGAGTGTGGCTGGTTGTGGTGTGGGTGCCAGACTCCCCTGGCAGCTGGGTCTGCAGCACGGCTGGGCATTGCCCAGGGGAGCGCACACTCCTGGGGGGTCCCCAGGGGTCTCACCTGCTTCCCTCCTCACACACTCCCTTCTCTGCTGTGCCCTGCTGACCCACAGGCCACCCTAGGCAGAGGTACAGAGAGCTTCAGTGATTTGCCTAAGACCACGCAGCCAGGCTGGGCAGGGCTGGGATTTGAACTGGGTTCCTGCTCCTGGCCACACTTTGCATGATTTTCCCTGAGGATGCTGCTGCCTGTGAATGGGCGTGAATTGGCCCAGGCCTCGCCCCTGGGGTCTGCAGAACCCACGGGGGCCAGAACCTGAGGCCACGGTCCTCACCAGTGGGCGAGGCACTCTGGGCTCCGTGCCGCAGCACTTGCTGACCACGTGTGGGGACAGCGTGTGCCTTTCCCCTGGGGAAACCTCTGCTGCTTGTCTCTTCTCCCTTCTTCATTCATGGGGCTGTGGCCCGTCCGTCCCTGGAGCCCTTGGTCCCAGCCAGCATGGCCTGTCTGCCCCACCCAGAGGTGGCAGGGCTGCAGTGGTGAGCAGAAGAAGGTGAGGAGCGCGGCCTGCCCTGGAGCAGGCCCAGGGGACCTGGCTGCTGCAGAGGAAAATTCAAGCCCCACCCCCACCCCCTTCCCCACCAGGGCATCAGCAGGCGCCTCTGCCCGGCAGCACAGCCTGGCACGACTCTCACCCTGCCTGGGTGGCTGAGGAGCTCTAGGGTGCCAGCTGGAGGGTGTCATGGAAAACCCGCCCCATCCATCACTGAGGGCACTGCCTGCAGAGGCCGGGTTTCTGCCACCACTGACCAGGTCCTCGAGCAGCAAGCGCGGTGGGCGCTGGCCAGGCTCTGGATTCAGAGAAGGACCTGCCCCTCCTTGTGTGCCCCTCTCCCCTTGGCGCCTTTCCCAAGCCTCCCCCTCGGCCTGCTAGGCGGGGGTGGGGGGTGGGCACCAGGGTACCCTCAACCCCACCACTCCTTTTCCGGCCCCCGGGTCCAGACCCGCTTCACAGCTTGGACGCAGTTCTGCCAGGGTGGGCGCATATCCTGGGACCCGGCTTCCTGTGTTCACTGCCCCATGGCAGGGGTCGCCTTGTTAGTGCCGGCAGGAAAATAGGGCACAAGATGGGTACCCCCCCAGCCACCCCCAGGCCCAGCCTCCTGTAGTACAGTGGCCTGGGCTTACACAGCTGCTGCTACGCGACTGGCCCAGCTGTAGGGGGGCAACGCAAGCCTCACACAGGACCCAGAAGGAGCAGAAGACGGCTGGGGACCTCACCACTGGCTCTCACGTGACCCTGCACGGGGCAGTGTAGTAGCTGAGCATGCTGGGTTAAGCACCTTGGGGAATACGGGGAGCACTTTCCTCTTTGTGGCCTCAGTGTGGCCCCCAGCACACCTGACATCACACACAGGGCTGGGCTTTGTTCCTCTGGGCGGTGCTGGGCTTCTGATGGACACAGCCGGCGAGGCTATCTCCCAACACGGTGGCTGTGGCGACCGGGCACTGCTGGGGCATTTGAGCTTCTCTCCGATGTGGGCGGAGTGGAGCAGCTGGCCCCGGGTGACTGGGCCTTGGTTGCCGCACCTCTGTGAGGAGGATGGAGATGCCTGCCAGCCGTGCAGCTCAGGAGAATCAGGGGTGCAGGGAGGTCCCACCTGGTGAGGAGAACCAGGCTCCTGTGAGTGCTTTGACTGTGTCTCCTTCCTGGGGGGGGGGGGAACAGCTCCCCAGAGGGACCGGGAAGGGCTGGTGTGTGAGGGTACCGAGGCTGCATCACTACGCCGCAGGCCTGAGCTCCAGCCCGAAACCAGGGCACCGCGGTGCTGGCTCCCGAGGCTGCTGCGTCTGCTCCCGGCTCCCCAGGCCCTGGGGGCTGCTGCCGAGGCCTGGTGCTCCCGGTACCAGAAGCTTCACTCTGACCCCTGCCTCCACCTCCGCGTGGCCTTCTGCCGGGGCCTGCCTCTAATTTCCCCTCTGCACAGGAGGACACTGTCACACTGGACAGGGACCCACCGTAGTCTGTCATGGGCTCATCCTACCTCATTGAATTGACAATGACCCATCTCTGTCACATTCTGGGGCCTTAAGGTTTGGACCTCAACAAGTGTTTGTGTGGACACATTTTGGCCACAACTCCTGGCTTGTGCAGAGTGCCTGGCCCTGTCGGCTCTGACCATCTGGGGGAGCTGTTGGAGCCCCTGAGCCGTGAGGGATCTGTTCTCAGGAGGTGTGTACCCCAACTCCCACAAGCATCCTTCCAGCCCCCAGGGGATCTGTTTGGTGAGCTCTTTAGGAGCAGCATGGGAGATAGCTTCACCGGGAGGTCGTCTCAGGAGGGGGTGTCAGCCTCCAGACCCACACGCCCAGGAGGAGTCCTGCGCCCTGCCTGCTGGCTATGGCAGCCCCCACGCAGAGCCACTGGCTCCTGCTGACCAGCACTGACCCCTGGTAGAGTACCTGTGGGCCAGTGGGGCCCAGCTGGCACCCCAGAGACGCCTGCCACCTCCGCCCTCTGGACCTCTGCCCCACACACACTCCACATCCGCTCCTTCCGCCCCGTTATCTGGGCCTATGCTGCACCAGCAAGGAGCTTCTTGGAGCAGGCAGCATCAGCTTTGTCCCCTTGGGCAGAGCCAGAGTGCCCTCCAAGCCTGGCCCACTCTGATCCCACGCCCGCCTGGCACAGGCTGCTCATGCCCGAGTCTTTGCTTCCTGGGACCCGAGGGCAACCAGGCCTCCCTGGAGCTCCCCAGAGGTTCCAAACAGCTTGTCTGAGCGCCTCCTCCCCCAGGCCTTACTCACACCCGAGTCAGGCCGCTTTCCGAAGCAGGGTCGGCAGCAGGGTGCCGCGTGTGACGTGGGGCTGCTGCGGTGAGAGCGGCAGCTTGTTCCCTGCCTGGCTGCCCCTCCCCCTCCTGGCCCAAGAGCCAGCTGTGGGGTGACGTCTCCATGTGCACCCTCGGGGGCCCCTCCCCATGGAGCAGGAGCTCTAGGTGCAGGCTGAGCCATTCCTGTCTATGTCCCCTGGTGTCCCGCTGTGCCAGTCATGGAGGTACCACCAGGAACTGGGCGCAAGATGCATCGAGACAGCCTGCAGATGCCATGCTTGATGGCAACTCAAGGAAAACAGCTGTAGCTTCCCTGTCTTAATATTCTAGAAACCCCAAGGGAGCCAGAAGGTGCCACGCCTGAAGCCACGGAGGTGTGCCTGGGCTGGAGAAGCGGTGCCCTGGGTCCCGACGGACTCACCCTGGACCCTGGCATCTGCTGCCGATTCCAGCAGAGTGCTCACTTGGGAAACTTTGCTGAGGAAGTTGAGGAAGGGTACCTGGAGAGTGAGGGGCCCAGAGACGGCCTTGGCCAGGCCACGCTCGGGGGCCTGACCCAGTGTCCCCGCCAGCAAGTTCCTGTGGGTACCCAGTGGCCAGGGTGGCTGCCCACGCCAGCAGCTCCTCCGCTGGCCTCCTTCGGCCAGACGCTGCCCTTGGTTTATGGCTGTTTTTCGTTTCTCTGGGACCTTTGCACCTGTGTGCCCCAGAGGTGGCAGATGTCCCTGAGGTCCTTAGCCCCTAACTGCTTTGCCCAGGGCCTGAGGCCTGGCCACCCTCCCTGGCCAGCAGCAAGGCGGAGGTCCCCATGTGGCTGCACAGATGGAGCTCTGGGGCACGCACTGTTAGCTGAGGACTCTTGTTGTGGAAACACAATATCCAACGCTCAAAGTTAAGGAAGGAAAGCGTTATGCAGTTCACGCTGTGTGAGGGTTTCAGGTTGTGCTCAGCCAACTCCGAGGCAGGGTGGCAGGGCCTCACCCTAGGGCAGGACCGCGATACCTTAGGGTATAGAATTGCTGCTGCATCACACAGTTAGGCGCCTAGACTCAAGTTGCCACAGTGTATCGGCCGTCGCTGCTGCCCTGGCCCTGCGCTGTGGGCTTCTTCCTACTGTCCCAGGCTGTGCCTGCCTGTGCTCCCTGGAAGGCCTCGATCCTCAGGCCTGGCCCGCATGGCTGACCAGTCCCTGGGAGTGTACCCCAGAGGCTGGTGTCTCAGCACGCCCTCACAGTGCTGCCCGCCCCTTCAGCTTCCAGTTCTGTGGTAGTGATGAATGCTTGGCTTTGTCCAGGGCATGACACGTAGGGTTGTTCTACAGGCTGGCCTGATTCCAGAGGACCATCCTGGGGCAGAGACTGGATGCCCAGTGCCCACTGAGGGGCCACCCCATCCCAGTTGGGCTCCCCACCAGCTCTCTGTCCTGGTGGCAGAATAGCTACGACCTCCTGGCTCTGGAAAGGGAGTTCCACAAGCATCAAGGAGACACTGCGGGGGCAGACTGCCCTGGCCATGCTGAGCCTCAAGCCCCCTCGGCTAACCTCTTCCTGATGTGGGCCCCGGGCAGTGGAGACGGACCTCTGACGGGACCAGCCCTGCACTCCAGCTGCCGCAGTCATTCCAGCTCCTCAGGGTGGGAAATACTCTTCAGCTTTGGCTGAGACATTTGACTCCCAAGACTCTGCGGTAACACCGAGGTAGACCTGCCTTCCCGGTCTCCAACACCCCCTTGCTGCCCAAAGGGATCCTGGGGTGTGGGCAGGCAGGCCTGGCTCTTCCTGTCCCTGATCCGGATGGGAACAGCCTGTGTTCCGGAAGTTGAGGACTGCACGGTCTTGGCTGGCTGGTACTGTTCTGGCCTCCAGCCCCAGCCAGGTCCATGGTGGGATTAGGGTGTGTCCTCCTTGGGTGGAAGAGCTGCAGGACTCACTATCCCCTGCCCCAGAAGGCCTCACAGCCTCTCCAGGAATGGGCAGCCTCCACCCTCCTGCTGTGGAGAAAGCACCAGGCAGCGTTTGTGGACCACAGGTCTTGCTGTGCCACTCTAGGCCTGCTCAGAAATCATAGAGATGCAGATCCAGGCTGAGAGATAGAGAGAGGGAAGGAGAGAGAGAGAGAGAGAGAGAGAGAGAGAGAGAGAGA
>PVKN010017055.1:0-17547 GCA_004027915.1 Capromys pilorides | reverse complement strand
CGGCACCACATGCTGCGCCAGCGCCACCACCAGGGCAGGCTGAGCCAGCCACAAAATGAATAAATAAAGAAACAAACAAACACACAAGCAAACAAATAAATAAATAAAATAAAAATTAAAAAAAAAAAAAAAAGTTTAAAAAAAAAAAAAAAAAAAGAAGTTACAAGGCAGGGCCAGCCTGATAGCTCAGCAGACTAGGAATTAAGTGCCTGCCTAGGCAAAGTACAGCAGCCAGGGTTCAATCCCCAGCCTGCCATGTAGGCCCCACCCCGGGGTGCACTAAGAAGGCAATTGAAACTGGATGTGGTGGTGCATGGATGTAATCCCAGCGCTTGGGAGGCTGTAAACAGAAGAAACACTGCAAGTCCAATCTATGTAGTGAGACCCAGTAGACTCTTTAGACCCTGCCCTAAATACAAGAAAAAAAAAAGTTGCAAGGCAGAAATTCCCACACCGTTTCTTGGATTTGTTGACAGGTCTGCATGAAGAGACAGTGGCCCCTTCCGTCTCCTTTTTTGCACTTTGAGATGATAACGCATGTATCCCTCAAGTTCTCTGAACTCAGCAGATGTTTCAGTCATGCAGAATTGCTTGCACTTTTCCATCACAGGCTGCTCCATACATCTCCTTGTCTGTCTACACTGCCCACTTTCTAGAACGTGCCTTTCACCTATTTCATCTGACTGACTCCCAGGGAAGCAAGTGATGAGCCCAAACAAGGAGAGGCTGCAAACATTGGTAGAGACACATTTTTGATAATTCATAATACTGTTCAGTAACCCCCTACCTCTTCCTCTTTGTGGAACATAATTAGAATATGTTTAAGTGCATTTTTTCAGTATTACAAAGATTTTTTTCTCTCTCTCTTCTTTTTCTGTTTTCTTTCAAATAATACTTAGCCAGAGTCAACTAAAATGGACATCTTTTCATTGCATACCCTTTACCTCAAGAAGCAAAATGAACTAAATTAATTTATTTACTCAATATTGTAAATACCAATTGAAAAAGCCATAGCTTCATAGATGCAAATACTGCCTTTGTAATTATTTTTTTGTGTTTGTATAACTAGAGGGCACTGAGATAATGAAAAAAGAAATTATTCAAAGTTCAAAGGCTCCCAGATTTACTAAGAAAATAAGAAAAAAAAGGCCAAGCATCTACATGTTAAGATAACCAAATAATCAACTCATACCTTATTCACCAGCATTCTCTTCAAAAGAAATGGCTTCTATAGAAACTGTTGGGAAGTTCAAATGCCAAACATTTTTCTTCTTCAGTAGAGTTGGTAATTAATATAGTGATTAATAGTGCAGCCTTTGGAGTCCCATTCACTATGTTGAAATTCCAACGTGTAGCTAAGAGTGAGAACCACTGCTGTAGGTATGCAGTTGTAACCATAATGTCTTCCTTTCTAAGATAGCTAAATTTGGCCCTCATTTAGTTTATAATCTTGTCTGCTTGTTGAGGGTCTCCATCTGCAGCTTTCAAAGTGTGAAAGCAAATGTCTCTTTTCCTGTTGAGTAAAAAGCTGATACTACATTGTAAAACAAGTGTCATTCTTTTTCTTTCTTTCTTTCGTTTTTTTTTTTTTTTTAGGTACCAGAGATTGAACTCGGGACTTTGCTCTTGCCAGGCAAGTGCCTATTCTACTGAGCTATCTCTTTGGCCCAGCAAGTTTCATTCTTGTTTCTTGGCATTACATCTAGTCCTTTTAGGGGTTTCTGGGGCTATGAAATGGCATTTGCAGTCTTCCAAAACATAACCTCTCTTTTCCTTCCTTCCAGTCACTGATTGTTTCCTGAGAATGATTCTGGGCCAGTCACCTTGGTGATCTTTCCCCAAACCATGTGACCCAACACCAAAATGACAAACCCAAGGTCAGAGGAGGGAAGGTATGCTTTTAGAACTATATCCATAAGAACCTTCTCTAAACTGGCATTTTCATGGGTCATAGTGAAGGGATGTAGACTTACAGCTTATAGACATCAGAAAAGATTTACCTTTCCTTTAAAAAACAATCTGTATAATTACTGTGCTCAATCCAAGAATTCTCAACCACTGGTATTTGTTTTGACATATGAATAGAAATTTATTTTAAAGAATTACATCAGTTAGCCTTTTCTGCATAACAAATCACCCGAATTCTTCCTGGTTTAAAATTTAATGGTTAGATTTTCTGGGTTGGGCTGGTTTGGTTAAACTCCATGGAGCTGGCTTATACATCTATAGTCAGGCAGCAGGGACTGAATGGGGGAGCATGACCTCATTCACGTGTCTGGTGGCTAGCAGGCTGTGAACCATGATGAGGAGCCAGTGGGCAGCATATATCTTATCATCCAATAGGCTAATGCAGCCTTCTCTCCAAAGAGTGGCAGCAGACATGTGTAGGTAGCAAGAACTCCAGAAGTTGAAAGGCTTTTTGAGACCCAGGCACAGAATAGGTAAAATGTCAGTCACTTGCATGCTATAGGTCAAATGAAGTCATAGTCCTGCCCAGATTCCAGGTGATGAAATAAACTCCACATCTTGATGGGAATAACTGAAAAGTATTGTGCCTGTTTTTGAAATCTACTACTATAACTATCTTACTCAGAAAATTTTTAAAAATACATGTATGTACAATTATATAATATAAATTTAAAATCTAATTTATATAAAACTAAAATGGATTTGAAGTTCTTCTAACAATAACATACCTCTGACATGCACTCGAAAACATTTTATGCAGTGGGAAAGAAAGAGGTGGGAGTTGTCGGTGGCCATAACAATGAATGGCTCCTCTAAATGCCATGGGTCATGGCACAAAAAGGCTGCTGCTGAAAAGGCAGTATGATGTGCAAAGAGCATGAACCTTGGCATTAGACAAACCTGAATTCAAATACCGTGTCTCCAACTTGTTATCTGCAGGGCCTTGGGAGAATTACTTGTCCTATCTGAGCTCCAATTTCTGCAGCCATGAAACAGTAATAATAATACTTTCAGGATTGGGCTGTTGTGAGGATTACATAAGATTGTGGCATAATGTCCAGCATCTAGTCAAGAGTCATTTTATGGTAGTCTCCCTCCCTGTCTCGTTTGGTGTTGGAAAACCAACTGTCTTTTACTCAGACTCAGAGCTGACTCTCTTCCCTTTCCCTGCCAGACAGCAGCTTGTCTTCCCTTGTCTCACATATTTTTGAGAAATGATTTTGGTGCAATATTTTTAACCTGAGATTTTGGCAGTATTTGCAAACAGTTAACAATTCCAAGACAATCTTAGATTTTGTGCTATAAATTATTTCACATTTTTGAGTCATATATAGCTTGTTGTTTCTGTATGGTCTGGATATATGGTGGAATTCTGAGAACCCATCATAAAAAAGATTTTGAAATGATAGAAGTTGGGCAGCAATCTATGGGAACTGCGTTCCTCCAGAAAGGGCGCATTTGCGCTCAATAAAATGTACAAACATAACCAGAAGTTCTAAGTAGTAGGGTTGATTTTGGGGGTCTAAAGAAGGCCATCTTGGACAAAACCTCTGCTTAATACTTTCCCTATGCTTTCCATAGGGTTCCATTTTGACTAAATCATCATAATTCCCACCAAGATAGCACAGAATGATAATGGTTTTATTTATTATTTTATATGCATTGCTAGTATATGCAAAGTTTTATAGCTTGCTATAAATCGAGAGGGTTTATCACAGCTGTTACTTATTTTAACAGGTCACAATACAGTAGCTTATACCAGATGGTTTGGAGAATTCGAAGACAGAAAATTTATACAGGCAGCCATCTAGATACTACCTTGGGTAGTCACTCACTGAAATTAATTCACATTTGTTATGATATCAAATCTGTATGAATAAACAATAGCTCCTTATGCATGAGTGATCCATTCTGTAGTGGCTATTTCTTCTGGAAGTCATGGGGGTCGATTGCACGCAGTGGTGGGGCTGTAGCAGCAATACTGTGCTACTAGTAGGATAGATGAAAAGTAAAGCTCAACCACATCTGTAACTTTGGAGTGGACACCTCATTTGCTCAAGTAAGCCTTAGAGGCAAGACTGGGTCCCCATCATTAACCTTAGTATGAGTTGGAACCAAAGGGAATGAAGTAGAGAAGTAGCCATAGGTGAAGATTAGGAGCAGTGTGTATGGTGGAAAGAGAATACAACCAGAATGGGCACCGCCAAGGTCACCAACAAGGTCAGTTCAAGAAAAAAATGTTACCTTAGACCTGGGTAAATAGCAGAGTGTATTGCTGCCCTTGGGAATGCTCAGATTTAAGGGTACAGTGTCAATTCTGGGTGCTCAGAAGAAATAGGAAAAAGAAATGCATCTTGGTGATCAGAAATCACTTTGGAAGCCATTTTTGATTTTAGATTTCAAGGAACAAAAAGTAGAATGAGAGACCTAGAGAAAACCTTGTGGGAGATCTCTACCATCCTTGCTTTATAAATGAAAAAACGAACTCAAGAAGATCAATTAAGTATGGTCATATTAGTTCTTTCTATGAAAAAAGAAAATCAGACCTTCAAGGTATTTAGATTCTCTTGGCCTCTTCCAGTCGCCTTCCATTTGAACTGGCCTCACCAGTTTCTTTTATGCTTCTCACTACATGTGGGTACAGAACCATTTGCCCACCTTTCAGAATAATCCAAAGACCGAGTCTAAAGCATAGCTGGATTTGCTTCATAAATTTCCGCTCTGTATAAGGGGAATATGCTACTTCTGAAGCTGACATAGAAGTAGTTAGCTTGTAAGAGTCAATTCTCCCAGCTTCTATAAAATAGGAGTCAACTAAATTTTGTTCACAACAACAGAATACTTCAGCAGACAAGATAAATTTAAGCAAGAGGTTTGTTTCCTTTTTTTATGAATTTAGGCAGGGTCTACAGGGTGTATAGGGTCTCACTACGTAGATAGGACTCATAGTGATCCTCCTGTTTTCAGTCTCCCAAGTGCTGAGATTATAGGCACGTGCCATCATGCCCAGTCTGAATTGCCATCTCAGCGTGCCCTAGGGGTGGCACCAGCCTGGCATGCTGGGGATCAAACCTCGGCTGCTGTGCTCTGCCAAAGCAGATACTTTAGTCTGCTGAGCTATCTCCCAGGCCTTAAACAGAAGATTTGGAACATATAACAGGTGTAATATTGTATATGTCTAGCAAAGCAAAAGTTAGAGTAATCCTAATGTCCAGTATTCTATAAATGTCAGGAGGTAGCATTAGGACCTGATTTATAGACTCCCCCAGAATGGCCAGGAGAAAAACTAAAGCTTTGAATATTTGTAGTTGAACAATACAGCAGTACTCAACCCTTTTGAGAGCTGCTGAGCTTCTAATCATTTTAGCTCCTTTAAATATAGGCCTCAGTCTGGAAAAAAGTGAAAGATAACTTGAAAGTAAGTTTTTCAAGTCTGGGCTGGGGAGATAGCTCTGTGGCACAAGTGCCTGCCTGGCAAGTGCAAGGTTGTAAGTTCGAGCCCTGGTTCTGCAAAACAACAAAAAGTTTTCCAAGCCTTCAAATACTTGTCAGCAAACTCAGAGAAAGTAAAGCTTTTGGATAGTGAGAGGCTTCAGAAAATTGTTTCTGGTTGGATAAACATTGGTTATGGGAAGTTACCTATGTAGACTTCTACATTTTCTAGCAATATCAGGTAAAAACATAGTTATATCCTGAGCCACACTATAGATCAGAGATTGGTAAACTATTGGTCATGAACCAAGTCCCATGTAGTCCTTGTTTTTTGTGAATAAAGTTTTATTGAAACATAGCCATATTCACTCATTCTTGCATCATCTGTGCCTGCTCCTGAGCTACTATAAGCAGAATAGAGTGGTTGCATCAGAGACTGTGTGGCTTGCAAAGCCCAACATACTTTCAATCTGGCCCTCTGCAAAAAAAAAAAAAATGTAGCTATCATTATCTCAAGGAAGGACACATTTGGTACAAGAAGCTTGCTATCTTTTGCTTCCAAAACACAAAGTAGAACACTCAGGTGGACTTCAATGTAAACTTACATAAACTCAGCCCTTAGAATGGCTAATCTAGTGGACCCCACGCTCTGTTCTGTCCCAAGCAGCATTCAGCACAATAACTGGATGTCTAAGAGATATTCAGGAAGTGCTTCCCTTTGACTCTGAGCCATAGGAAGCAACAAGTACCCTAACCCTGTTCAGGGAATGGGAACCACCAAAACGATACACTGTAACCATTATGTGTGGAGACCTCAAACTAGGTAGGAAGGGCCTACCTTCTTCCAGAGCTTTTGTTGGCTGGTGCCTTCAGGATGCTTTGGTGTCAAACCCATGCTTTCTCTTTTGCCTTTAGTGGATAGAATGTGCTAATTTAAAGCATCTGCTTATATTGTTTCTACCATCATTGGGTTTTTTTTTTTTTTTTTTTTTTTTTTTTTTTTTTTTTTTTTTTTTTTTTTTTTTTTTTTTTTTTTTTTTTTTTTTTTTTTTTTTTTTTTTTTTTTTTTTTTTTTTTTTTTTTTTTTTTAATTTCAATACCTGGCAATGGCATGTTTTATTTTTTATTTATTTTTTTTGTGGGGCCGGGGTTCAAACTTACGCACCTGGCACTTGGCAGGTTGGCACTTGTGCCACGGAGCTATCTCCCCAGCCCCCTCTACTATCATTGTTACCAGTGACTGCATTGCAAATACCAGTATGAAAGGGAGAAGACTTGGCCACTTTCATGGCTTTTTTGGAGTTCTACAGGTCCTATTGTCAAGGCTCTCTCATTATAGAGTAGCCCTGAAAACCTCAAGCAAGGCACTTTATCTTCTTGGGATGTGTGATTAGTGACTTTGCCACCAGCTATCCATGACCTTGCCAGGGAGTGCAGTGGAAAGCAGCCATTTTGCTCAGCCAAACATAAATTCTTATTTCAAGGTAGGAGATATCTGAGCCCATGCGTGGTCGGGCCTCTTGTTCCCCAAGCGGAAGTTGATCTGAAATGCTCAGCCTTGGTGATTCAGCAGGTCGAAGCCCCATCTGAGACCATGCTCCTGGTGCTGCTGCTGCTCCCACCAGGCTTCCTAGCCACCCTTCACCTCCCATTAGTAGCCAGTGCCCTCAGCCTTCCCAAAGCCTCAGGGGCCCAGGGTGGCTCTTACTCCTGCCGAGCTGTCCTCAGCATTTGGCATTCTTGGGCATACTTGCTGCCTTTTTGGAAGCCTTCATCTCCTAGTTCCTGAGATGGGGGCCATGCCCCTTCCCTCTTCATTTTCTTCTAACTCATCTCTCTCTCTTCCTCTCAGTGACCTCTTCCTTTACCCATCTGCCCCTTAAGCTGAGGTTCATGGCCCTCATCTCATCCCCACTGGGCAGTTGGCTGTGCTTTCTCCTTATCTCATCCTTCCTGTCCTCGCCACACTGCTTTCCAATAGGACTCCAGCCAGATTCTCTGTCCTTGCTGGCAGCTGGCAGCCAACCAAGGAGGTTGGCATTGGTGGGCTTGGAGGAGAACTAGACTAACTTGGGTTCAGTGTGATACTTTATGTGCCCACACATTAACTCATACTAATGCCAATTAGGGTATATCTGTTACCAGTGCTCCTTGCAAGCCCTGTGATTTCTTGTGACCTTGGCAGGACAAGCATTTCATCACAGGTGTGAATTATGGAGGCGTTACAGACCACGTGGACACAATATTGCCCAGACATGCAAATCTTTCCAAGACATAAACCTCCCTATTCAAAAATGGGTAGCCCCATCAGAAAATGGTCAAGTTTCTTAATGGATTCCAAAGGCCTCAAGACAAATTCCCAAAACAAAAGGCAGCATTTCATAAGACTTCCTTGGATAATTTCATTTGCTGGTTTTTCTTTCCTTAAATTTTAGTCTGTATCCCATATGTGTTGTGTATTAAGTGGCCCTAAATGACTCTGCCTTCTGTATTAGGCTGTTATCAATAGACCCTGCCCACCTAAGGCATGGGCACACACTGCTGTGGTTTTTAATCCTGGTTCAACCTCAGAACTGGTTTAGTAAATCATTCTTCCCTGGAGATTACTACATAGCTGCAAAGGCATTGTCCTTGCAGTGATTGTGAGCTTGGGCAGAGTGAGTTGTGTGTAGGGTGTAAGGCTTCAGTCCAGAGATGCATGGGTGGAGGTTCGCAATGTCACATTTTGAGGGCTGCTCTATTCCTGCTACACGGGGGCACATAGTCTTCGTCAGTCTCTATCTACCCTCTTTCCTGGCACGACGGGCTCGGCACAGTCAGCGTCTCTGATTCCTGTGCTGTTGTCCAGAGACTGGGGACAAGGGAAGTGAGGCGAGAGCCATGGGGGTGCAGTGCCTGTTGGTGATGCGCCCAGCCTGCCGCCACTCTGGGCATAGGTAACACGCAGCCCCAGCGGTCGCGCTACCAGAGAAGGAGACGCACAGGTACAAGAAATCTGGATGCGGGATCCTCCGCAGCCCTCAGCTTGTCTAAGTGCACGCGTTGGGCTTGGTGGCTGGCTCCTGTGCGCCGTGAGTTTGGGGCTGGGGTCTGAGTCCTGCAGCTCAGTGCGGCTGGCGGCAGGGGACAGACCCTGTTTAGCCAGGTCCCCTTTAGCCCAGTGGAGCCAGGAGATGTTCGAGGAGCCTGGCGGCTGGCTGCGGAGCGTTGGTGCAACCGTGCCTGCTGCCCGGGAGGTTTGGCTGCCGCAGTCCTCTCCATTCACTGGGCTGTAAATCGAAGCTGTCTACGCAGGCGAGGCACCGGATCCCAGCGTGGCCCCGGGGCTACGTCCCGCCCAGGTCTCTGGGCACCTGATTTCCCAGTGGTCAATTAGGTGGCTCAGCCTGCAGCATTGAAGCAGTGGAGGGGCCAATGCCCCTGCTTTGATGGAGCGCGCCGTGCGCAGAGACCTCCCCAGTCGACTTCCTCATCAGAAGGCAGCATCCATTCATAATTCTCCCTCTGCCTGTGGACCGAGTTTGACTGGATCTGGGCATGGATTCCTGTGATCTCTCTTTTTGCATCTGAAGGAGAAACTAAGATAAAAGGAAAAAAAGGAAAGGGAATGCGGTCCTAACGCAACCAGACGCTGGAAAGCCCCTGAGAGGCCTCTCCTTTGCTGAGAGAGCAAGAAGAGGCAGACCCCGAGCCCAGCGCCCCAGCCAGCCGCTGCTTCGCCGTGAAGCCGGCACGCATGCCTACCTCACCTGACGGCCGCATTCCCGGGGAGCCGGCGCGGGGCCCGGCGGCGCGCCCAGGGCGCACGGGCGGTAGGATTTCTGCACCCAGCGAACGAAGCGCGGGCGGGCTGCCCAGGGCCGAGCCCGAGAATGAGCGGGCTCCCGGGGAGGCAAGCCTCGGCTCGGCGCCCCACCGCAACCCCCCGGGATGTTCTGCGACTCACAGCCCAGGCCACGCGGGTGTGTGTGAGAGGGGACAAGCTTGGGGGGGGGGGGTACGGGCAAGTGACATCATTTTAAACTAATTTCTCGCGCCTCTGGGTGGTGGGTGAACTTGGGGTGGGGGAGGCATAAGCCGCAGCTCAGCCTCACAGTAGCGGGAGAGGAAATCCCCGCGGCGGAGGTTTGAGAGCCAGCTCCCCTTGGTGGAGCCGCTCGAGGGTGAGCTGGCGGTCAAGGTGGACGGCGCATAGCTTGGACGGGCTCGGGAGCCGTGCTAGCTGCCGGGGGGCTTCTATGATTATTTTTAAGCATATTGCAGCTGCAGCTTTGAAGTTTGCCGCCTCCTCCCCAACCCCCACCCTGGGTTCTGGGGCGGGGCGGCACTTCACACGCTGCTGCCCAGGCCCTCACAAGCTGGGTGGAGGGGTCTGCAAGGGGCTGCAGCGACTGGTGTTGAGCTTTCCGTGGGGGACATGGGACTCCAGGACGCTGCGAGTAGAGAAGCGCCCCAGGCTTGGCCTTTTGGCGGCTCTAAGGACTGGGGAGAAGTCTGGGATCCGCTTGGCGCCCCCTCCTGTTTTCTTGCCCTGCCAGTTAGTGTTGGGTGACATTTTCCAGTGCAGGGGTTTCACTGTCATGGAGCTGTGCTGCTGTGAGGCAAAGGGTCTGTCAGGATGAGTTAGAAGAGAGGAGCAGGAGAGCTGGAGCTTTTCAGTTTATGGCAGTGTTAACCCCATCGCCCCTGCTCCCTGGGCACACCTATGCTCCGGGGTCACCATCTGTGGGCTTGAGAACAGCCGCCTGTCTCACTAGCTGGGCCAGGGCGGCAGAGGGGGCTGGGCGGGGGAGGGGGAGAGCTGGGCTTGATGCTGGACTTATTCAGGGCATGCCAGGCCAGTAATGTGTTCGCTGGAACAACGAAGCCCCCCTGTCCCTCAGGGGAAGGCCAAGCAAGCCCAGCCATGACAGTGCACTGCGATATGCCATAGTGTGTTATGCTCTGGAGTTTCTGGAAGCTCTTGTTTTATGGGGTTTTTATTTCGCAGTTTCGTGCCTCTTGGTCACCCGTTTGTTTTTCACAGCTGCTTGTGAGCAAAGCAAAGATAACAGCATCTAAAAATAGCCCTGCGGCTGGAGACGCAGCTCGGGCTTGACCCCCACTCTCACAGGGCTAGGGTCTCCCTTCCCAGCTCCTGGGGGAGAGTCTGAGATCAAGTCCACACCTCCTTAGAAGCATTCAGCCTCTGGGATCTTGGCAAGGTGGGGATGTTGGAGGGCTGATCTGCATGAGAAGGGCAGCAGCTCTGAGGAGCCCCATGCATTCCTGTGTGAGATCCAGAGCCACTGGCCTGCAAGATTGGAGGATGGGAGCATAGACAGTGATTCCTCTCTTGCTCCGAGCCACGGACACATGTGGCTTCAAATCCTCTCTGAGTTACACCCAGTAGCATGTGTGTGGCTTCTTCTCCTGCATTTCAGGATCCAGCCGGTCACCCATCCCCCAAAGGAATTTGTCCCAGAATCCAGAGGGCCCCGGGGGTGCAGGTAGTAATTTACATCATGCCAGCTTCCTGGTGTGCGGGTCCCAGGAAAGGCACTACTCTTTTCTGTCCAGATGGAAACCGCTGGCTAGCTAAGTAAGGCTCTTCTCCCCGGTTGGTAAGCTAGAGGCACTCAGCATGCCTGAAGGTGCCACCCCTGGCTGATGGCACAGGTGCCACATGGAATGGATTCAGGGTGAGACTGAACACTTTTTCTGTGATTGCAGCCGTTGGCAGGAAGCCTGGGTCTTCTGTGGGTTCTAATCCTGTGAACCTGTTAGGCATCTCCCATTGTTTCTTTCTCTTTTTTCTAGATTGTTTTTTTTTTTTTTTTGATTAGCACACATTTGTAGTACATAATGATCATATTCAACCTGGGAAATTTATACATCTACATAGAACATTTTTTGTCACCTTCCCCTCCCCTGCCTTCCAGCCAGCTCTTCTTCCCCATTTGCAAAAGCTCTGTTTCCAGTTTTCTTAAGCGCTTACAAAATTCATCTTTCCCTTCCTTCCCTCCCCTCTCCTTGTCCCTACTTCCTAATATCTGTCCTCTCTTTCACTCCTTATTTATACTTTGAGTTTCTCACATGAGAGGAAAAAATGTGATATTTAAATTCATGTACCTTATTTGAGAGACGTAGAGTAGCAAAAGCAATTCTGGACAACAAGGGCAAAGCAGGGGACATTGTAATTCCAGACTTCAAGTTATATTTATTTTCAAAAGCCTCCATTTCTCTAATGTTTACTGCTCTTTGGTGGCAGAGATAGCCAAGTCCAGTATCAACAAAAATGGGCCCCTGTGTTCCTGATTTGGTGAAATGATGGGATTGGTTTTACATAAATGCTTTGGAGATATCTATATCTATATCTATATCTATTCCTATTTTTTCTATAGTGAAAGGCATAAAGAACAAAGGTGTGAATACCCACCACCAGTCAGTTCTTTATTCAAGACAGAACCTACTAGGTGATTTTCTCCTCTCTTTCAAAGTAAATTTTGAATGTAAAATTTTACCTTTATTTTCCATAGGTCATAACTATAGTCACTTGGCAAATATTAAAATGGAAATTTTGATTTGGGGGAAGGAAGAGTTTGGGAAACAAAGAGCACCTTCAAAAAATTCATCATTCCTCTAGCCTTCTAGTAGAGACCAGCAAATATTCACTGGCTTATCTTTTACATTTCCCTTGTTTGTGTTCCCCAGGATGAATGATGGATACGAGTACATGTAGCACAGTGGCCCAGTGCAGCAGGAGCTGACACTGGCCAGCTCAGAAAAGTAGATGGGAAAACCGTGAGTCGAGATTCAGATTTCAAAGGAATATCATTGATTTGGCTTAATCTGTCACAAAACGGTCATGATCTCTTGCACTGTAGGTAGAAAAAGGGCTACTTCCTCTTGAAGATTGTAACCTAAATCGGTAGTTAACTAGAGAGGCCCATAGTAAGTGATTGGTCAGGGAAGGCAACAAATAAACCTCAAGGGTCCAGGGGTATTACACTAACCATTTGTTTCTTTCATGAAGTCTAACTAGCAGTTTGACTTGTGATGACAGAGAGCCTAGTCTCTTCCTCTCCAGTGGCTTTACCATTTGCTAGAACCATGGCGCCCTCTACATCCAGCCAACAGACAGAGAACATAAGAATATGGTGGACTAGATTAGAAGTAACACTCCTGATCAGCACCCACAGTACATGGCCAGAACGCCATCACATGATCACAGCTACCTTCAAGTGGGATGGTGCCAGAATGTAGTCGGTGTGCAGGGTTATGCCATGGCAAATAGACTCTTTGGTTTGGGGGAGCCTTTTTAATAAGGTGAAAGATTTATATGATCTGAAGAGAAATCAGTATAGGGGAGCCTTTTTAAATCTCTCTTTTGTGATTTCTGTTTCACTGTGAACAAATCATTTAGCCAAATACTGTATAGATCTCCATCTTAAGAATCATGGCAATTCTACCTCCCCTTTCCATCTCAAAGAGATTTGGAAGGCTTTTAGAGGGACCGTGTGGTCCAGTAGATTTGGTAACATCACTGTCATTATTCCCATTTTATAGATAAGCTCCCTCACATCACACTAGTTCCCAATAGGGCTGGAATATGAATCTGGTGTCCCTTTGCTTAGCTGGTTGCTCCTTCTACTATGTTGTATTGACCTTGCCATTTACATAAACATTTAGGTAGGATACAGTTTCTGGAAGCTGTCATCCTTTCCTAGTGTGCAGGTACCAAAAAGAGCTATTCATATAGTTCAAAATCCAAGTACAATTTTTTTTTGCCAACTCTCACTATGTAATCACTTATAGATATTAACTTGTGCCCTATACCTGTACTAGTGCATTTAATCCTTACGATAATCCCAGGAGGTAGGAACTATTAATATCCCATTTTATAGTGAAGGAAACTAAGACACAGAGATTAAATATTCTGTCCAAAGTTTTATGACTGACAAGTGGCAGATAGGAGATTTGATCTCAAGCACCGAGGCTTCAAAATTCAGTCCTGAATTCTTTGATTACTCTACTTCTCTCATATGGGAAACTCCGTGTCCACCCATATCTGGGGCATCCAATCAACATAGACCCCAATTCTTAAGATAAAACATTTTAGCTTCTTCTTTTGGTGAGTGACATTGAGGGTCCATGATAGGGAGTCATTTGCAAATTTGCTTAGGCATGACTTTGAGCCCAAAGTATGTGAAATTGATACAGAGAATTGAGCTACTTAGCTACTGACCCTCAACCTCCTGCTCTGACAGCCTCATGGGGCCTTTTCACTTTTCTTTCAATATTGTGGTCATCATTATGTAGTGACTGTTGTGAAATAATAGTTGTTAGTTTATTTTTTTAAAGCTGCCATCAAGCGAGGAAAGCCTCTTTTGCGCAAGGTTAAAATGTAGTTGACCTGGTGAGGATGGACAAGGTGAGCATAGGTACTTGACCACGAGAAAATTGCTCTCTGCTGTTGTGCCATCTATCTTTGCTTGAGAAACCATCCCACATCTTACTGGCTTAAGAAATAATGGCCAATTGACTTTCAGGAAAATGGGACTTTGGGAAGAAACAACTGCCAATCTATTGGCTCCAGATTCTGCAGTGTGGAATAAGCTCAACAGGGTGGTTTTAGCTAAGCTTGCTGGGGTCAGTCAGATGGTATGTCACCAGGGGGCTAGGCTAAGCTAAGATGCTAGGCTGGCTGTGCTTCTTCTGTCATTCCATGTCATCTCAAAGCTTCTTCTCATCCATGTGGTCTCTCCAGGAAGGTAACTGGACTTTTTATTGGGCAGCTCATGGTCCCTAAGAGTGCAAAAGTGGAAGCTCCCAGGCCATCTTGGGCTTATCTAGTAGCTTATTTTACCTACAGAACAAGGCAAGTCACAGGATTACCCCAGATTTAAGCACAGGGAGTTAAGCAAGGTTGTGAATACTAGGCTTGGAAGCAGAGTCCTACAGCCGGGAAGGCTGAGTCTCTGTGTTTACAAACTTGAGGATTCCCTGAGGATGCAGGAAGTTAACTGTACATTAAAATGTAGGTTAAATAGAATCCATTCCTTTTGACTCCAGTGGAGTAAGACTGTTAACATATGTTTGGATCTTTCTCCATCCGCAGACTAGTGAACCATTTCTGCCCTGTAAGAGTACCAAGGCTGTGATGTGACTCCCAAAGAGGAAGGAAGTTGGAGTGTGGGACTTCTGCTCTTTTGCTCTTCTCGAGAAGGGAGCCCTTAAAGGGAAGGGATCCACTTAAAGAAAACAGTACTAGAGTCAGGGAGATAACTCAGTGGCATAAGTGTCTGCCTGGCAAGTGCAAGGTCCTGAGTTCGATCCCTTGCATAAATAAATAGATAGATAGATAGATAGATAGATAGATAGATAGATAGATAGATAGATAGATAGATAATAAATAAACAAAAAGTACTCCCCCTCAGACATGAGGGCAGTTTGTAGAAAGTCAGGAGCATCCCAGGTGGATGACAACACCGAACTATTCCTGATCCCCATCTACCCTTCCTTGGTGAATCACACATTCTGGGGAGACTCCAAATGCACCACAGGAGCCCTGGCAGCCTCGGGATGTGGAGCCACCTTCTCACAGAAATGGGATTGTGGGGTCAGTCTGCCCCAGGCCCAGCAAGGCTGTGGAGATGCACATTCTGCTCAGCCCTTCTGGCCTTTTGCTTGTATTTTATTCTGTTTTGTTTGCAACTGGGTCTTACTGTATAGCCCAGGTGAGCCCTGAATTCACTGTCTAGCCCTAGTGGGTCTCAGCTTGCAATTGTCCTGCCTCTGCCTACATCTCCATTTTCAACAGAACTCGAGCACAAGTACTGATTTACCAGATCTGGGTTTTGATGGCTGACAACTGAGAGCCAAGACCCTTTGGAAAATTATCCTTTACTGAGGAAGGCCACCTCCCCCCAAATCATGCTCCCTCCCTTCCAAGACAACACATACCTAATGACTGGTCAGTACAAGGATATAGAGGTCTGACCACCTTGCCTCAATTCAGAACAATTCTGCAGGGCCATCCTAGCTCCAGAGCCATCCTAGGGACCAGCTGAGCTTCGTTGTGACTATATCACAGCCCAACTTCCATCTCTGTCCAGTCCTGCTTACTTCATTTTCTCTGTCAATTCCCACACAGGGAGCATTTCCTAATGAGCTTCCACACACCACTATCATCTCAGTCTATTTCCAGGGACTTTGACCTGTGACAGGAAGCTCGCAGACTGGCCTATTTCTTGCTCCAGGTTATATCATTGTGGGGTTACTGTGTGTACCCCCATTGTGGGTATACACAGAAGTAAGACATATGGCCTGGGCCTTCCACAAACTCTTTCGGTTAAGAGGAGGAGACAGATACTTGAATGACAACGGAAGAAGATAAACATAATACAGTATAGCCAAAGTTTAAATCTGATGTCTCAAGAATTTTCCCTTTCTACTGCTCACAACTTCCCCCAAAGTTTTGAGAGAGAGAGAGAGAGAGAGAGAGAGAGAGAGAGAGAGAGAGAGAGAGAGTGTTTAGGGGATGGATGATTCGTGACATTTATTATATGGTTAACAATTGTGCCTTAGCACTCTCCCACCTGATTATTTCTTCCTTTGGGCATGGCATTGGCAATCAAAATTTATCTTTCAAATTAAAGCTATAATTATATTTTGATAAAGATCTAGCAATTCAATGAGAATGAAATTTTGAGGGTTGCCAGGATACGGATGACTCTGGGTTATAGAGAAGAGTGTGCAAGCAGAATACTAATAGGTGGTTCAGCACTCTTATCTAGACCTTTCCAATAGCGTCTGATAATGCAGGCCCATCAAGTACTGTTTCTCTGCTATTATTGTAGGAGGATAAAAGCGACGAAAGATATAAGCAGGGTTTTATGAATGAAAAGGTGATTCATCAGATGTCTTTTGGCCTATCTCCCTGGAGTTAAGAAATACAGTTATAATTATGTGGTGTTACCACAAAATCCAGGAGACAAAATCTTTCTCTTATTTTTTTGCCTCCTTTTTATTGTAAATAAAAGCCAGATTTCTTAGATATGATTGTTTTTCATTGGGAATAGGGACCTGTGTTTGCAATGGTGCTGACTCCCAGGAGAACAGAAACAGCGGAAATTTTTATGATGTGATATACTGCTTTTGCTTTACTTTTATTTTCCATTTTATTCTGTCTGATTATTTCTCATCCATTCAATGAATATAGAGTCCTTCATATAGTACACGTTCTATTTTAGAAGCCCAAGAAAGTTCAAAATGCATGACCATATATAAAAATAATAAATAGCAATATATTTCAGTAGCATCTGACATAATATTTGGAGGAAAAGAGGAAAGGGGGATATTGGGTTTCTTTCATTGAGGTAATACTTCCATACAGCAGAGTTAGACACAGATCTTTTGTGTTGACTTCAACAAATTTTGACATATCCACCAATGTCACCACCTCCCCAAACAAGATATACATTTCAATCACCCAAAAATTTCTTCAGTATCCATTGCCTATCTCACTCCCTTTGAAAATTATTTTTCTGATTTCTATCACATAGATTAGATTTGCCTATTCAAGAGCTTCATATGAGCTGTGAATTATAAGTGTGACTTTTAAAAAAAATTCTGGCTTTCATTCAGGGTAATATTTTCAAATTTTAGATGTGTTATATCAGTAGCTCATTCCTTTCTTTTGCTGAGCAGCAATCCATTGTAAGAGTATGCCTCAGCTTGTTTATCCATTTGGCCAGGCAGTTGCCAGTTTGAGGCTATTATAATAAGGTCGCTGAGAATATTCCTATGTAAATCGTTTGTAGATTTTAAATTTTATTTTCCTGTGAGAATATCTAAGAAAGAAATTGCTTAGTCATCAAGTAAGTGGATGTTCTGGTTCAGGAGAAACTGGCAGAGATTCTTAAAGCATTGGAGTACCACCTTATGCTCCCACCAACAGTATATCAGAGTTCTAGTTGCTCTGAATCTTTTCTAACACTTAATATGTCAGTTGTCATTCTAGTAAATAGGAAATGATATTTCCTTTTGGTTGTAATTTGCATTTCTTTTGTGACAAATAGTGAATACACATTACGTGCTTACTAAACGTTCAGGTATCATGTGAACTGTTGATGTAGGCGTTTTCCTCATTTTAATTGGGTTCTT
>PVKN010017054.1:0-17544 GCA_004027915.1 Capromys pilorides | reverse complement strand
CTTGGCCTCTAGGAAGAAATCTGCACCCATGACTCAGCATGGTAATAGACTCTGGAGTAACCAGGGACAAATGCAACACAACAGAGCTCTGGCCCTGAAAACGCCCTCACACCCTGCACCACAGAGGACTGTGACAGCACCCACATTTAGGAGCCTTTAGCATGGAACAGTTTACAAAGTTAGTAAAGTGCAAGACAGAAACTAAATCATAAAATAAATGTAAGTTTTAAGAAAGTTCGTAAAAATTCTGATTTTCCCAGAGTGGACGTTTTAAAAATAAAAATCATCAAACTCTAAAAACGTTTTTCTTATGCTAGGTGTGGTGGTGCACCTCTATAATCCCAGCACTTGGGAGACTGAGGTAGGAGGACTGCTGTGAGTTTCAGGCTAGCCTAGCCAGATAGTGAGTTCAAGGCCAGTCTGAACTACATAACAAAACAGAGTCTTAAATTTTTTTTCTCACTTTTATACATTGAGATGGAAGAGTCCAAAGCACGCACATGGTGTTTATATCTGACGCACCAGAGTGGAGCCATGTGGTTTTTCCTCATCTTTAGTAAAGCGGAAATGGAGAAATAGACAAGCTAAAAGGTTTAATCAAGCCTGCACAGCTAGTTAGTGGCTGAATTGAATTTCCACTCTTCAGGGCTGGGGAGATAGCTTGGTGGTCTAAGCGCCTACTTGGTAAGCACAGGGACCAGGGTTCAATCCCTGGCACCACATGCCATGTTGACCCCAGAACCCCAGGTGTGCCTTGCCAGCCACTGAAATCGGGAGTGGTGGTGCATGCCTGTAATCTCAGCGCTGGGGAGGCTGAGACAGGAGGATTGCTAGGAGTTTGAACTGCATAGTAAGACCCTGTGCCAAACACGTTTTAAAATAAAATAAATATTTAAAACAGATTCCACATTTCATCTTGGAGTTTCCCTAGTGTGTGTGTTGGGTTCTACAATCAATAAGGTGACTTAATCAGACCCCGGAAGGCAGAGATCTGAAGGTCCAGGATGACCGAGCCTCCCTGTACACCAAGTGCCGGGTGCAGTGCCCTTTCCAGGCCCCATTCTGGGTGATTTGCAAGCTCCAAGGGAAGCTCCAGCCCTTGGTACCCTGGGCCAGGCAGGACGCCCCCTCTCGCCGGCCACAAGGCAGGCGTCCTCTGCTATAGGGAGCAGGTGCGCAGATCAGATCTGGTTTTCTGGGCAAGGAGGCAGCGAGCACGTGCGCCCATCTGCTGCCTCTGGTACCGCACCAAGGAGAAGCGTGGAGAAGACGCCAAGGAGCCGCTTCCTCCCACAGCGCCAACGTTGTTTCACAGTTGAATGACAGAACAAATCCGAATACAGTCTTGCAAATCTTTTTGCCGGGATCCAATGCTCGACGCCCAAAAGGAGGGAAAATGAAGCTGCCAGAGGAAGACAGTCGGAACCAGATGCATGTTCTTTTGCCAGTAACTAATTATTGGGGCGGCAATAGAGGAATTCAGCTGAACAGAGTCTCAGAGGCCTCTTGTCCTTGCGTTAATGCAGGTTGTTTTCCAAAACTTTTACTTCAACACCGCCACCTAGTGTTTAATTCACCTATTTACCAAACCGCGGAATAACTCGATGGAAAACACGACTCAGAAGAATATTCCTCGACTTTGGAAAAATGTCTGTGACTCACTGTTGAGGGTGGCAAAACAAATCACAAACTGATGCATACGATGTGCACCCATACATGTGGACTACGTGTACGTGTTTGTGTAAACTTTCTTTTATGTTGGGGTTTTTTTGGGGGGAGGGACAGGGTTTGAACTTATGACCTTGCACCTGCCAGGCAGGCACTAGTGCCTCGGAGCTATCTCCCCAGCCCCTGTGTAAACTTTCTTATACATATAAGAAAAAGTGTGCGCACAAAGATCTAGACCCATTCTGTGGGTAACAGTGATTATTTCTGATTGGTGGGAGCTGGGGAGATTTTTACCTCCTTTCTTATCTGCCATTCTTCATTTTCATAACAAGTCAAAATCAATCATTTATGTAAATAAGGAGAAAACATAATTTTTTAAAAATCTTTAGGGCCAAAAGGTGAGAAACCACCCCTCAGAAAAAGATTTTCCAAATGTAGTTATATTTAGCAAGTATTTTTGTAGTAAATAAATTTTATACATTGGCTCCCCCAAACTTTAGCAAGTATTTATGGAGCATCTACATGGTACGGTGTACTCTTCTGATATTCAAAGACACCAATAAATTCAGTTATTTCCTTTTTCTATAATGTTAGCTACCATTTAATGAATCATATGTGCTAGGCCCTGCTCTAATCATCTCATTCTAAAACTGTTTTTTAAATCAATACCAGGTCTCACTATGCAGTTCTGACTTGTAGTGATCCTCCTGTCTTAGCCTCCCCAGCACTAGAGTTATAGGCTTGCATCACCACACTGGGTTTCTGTCAGGAGCAGTATGCCTGGGACTCCAGGGCCAGCACGGCATGCAGTACCAGGTAGAGAGCTCAGGACCTTGCACTTGACAGGCAGGCACTTAGACTACCGAGCTCTCTCCCCAGCCCTCCCACTCTAAATGGAAGCATATAGAAATCCTCCCATTAAAACAAGCCTACCAGTGAAATTACTGAGGTGAAAATTTGGCAGCTCAGAGGTTACATAAATTACCCAGAGTCACATAGATTATATGAGAGTCAAACCCAGCACTTTTTCAACAACCTGAATACTGAGCCACTGAATAATTCTCTAAGTTCCTAAGAAGTTCCCAGACATGCCCACAAGCATGGTGTAAAACAAGGTACTTATCTGAATGCTCACTAAGATTTAGTCATTATTCTCTAATTACAGGAATTGGTGATGCAGATATATCTTAGAGTAGGATAACATCACAAGGTAAAGTTGTTGGGAGATCACTGGCCCTAAGTCCCAGAGGTAATAAGCAAAATACTTGAGTGTGTCAGCACTTGTTATGCTTGAGGTTCTATCGTAAGGACTTAACACATGCTGGCCAGCAACACCATAAGTTGTAGCACAATGATCACACTCATTTTGCAGGTGAAGAAAAGGTCCAAATGGATCAATTTGACTCCGAGTTAAGGTAATAAGTGAAAGAGCTAGAAGTTGAGCACTGGGGTTACTAACTCCAAAACCTGCCCTTCTCTCTAGCTGATGCTACTCTGAGCACAAGGTAGTGCTCAGTAAATATTTCAGAACAATACATAGAAGAGAAGCCTCTGTTATCTTCATATTGTAGAAAAAAGTCCTGGGCACAGACATAAATGCAGCTAACTCTCCATGACTATGCAGTCACGATCAGCAAGATTGGGATCCAGGCTGCCCCTCGGGGTTCTCATACCCAGCTCTTCCCTGCCCCAATTCACTTATGTGCAAAGGCATTTAATGCACTCACTTTGTAGTGGAACAGACTACCATAAACTTGGTGGCTAAAGACAGCACAAACTTACCACCTTATGCTCCTGGTGATCAGAAACAGGAGATAAGGGCCAGCAAGATGGCTCAGCAGACTAAACACCTATTTTGGGAAGCACAGGGACCAGGGTTCAATCCCTGCTTCCAAATGCCATGCTGGCCCTGAGACCAAGTCCAGGTGTGGTGCTTCACCCCTGTGATCCCAGCACTGGGGAGGCTGAAAACAGGAGGATCACTATAAGTCCCAGCTGTATAGTGACACCCTATACCAAATACATAAAATGAAAAAGAAAGATGAAAGAAAGAAGAAAGAAAATGAAGAAGAAAGAAAGAAAAGAAAGAAAGAGAGAGAGAGAGAGAGAGAGAGAGAGAGAGAGAGAGAGAGAGAGAGAAAGAAAGAGATGGTTTTTCCTGGGTAGGACTGAATTCTCTAGAGAGACTCAGAGACAAATCCATCCTCATGCCTTTTCTAGGTCTTGGGCACTGCCCAGCTTCCCGCTCTGTGGCCAGCTGGGCTCTCTGTGGGTAGCCTCTCGTGCCACTGTCCCCATCACCACATCTGTGCTACCTCTGAGCCTCGCCACCTCTCATTTGCGCATCTCAGAGTCTTTCCGATGGCACTGGGCTCACTTGCTAACCCAGCACCGGGATCTCAGGAGCCTTAGCTTGTCCACACCTGCAAAATTCCCTTCACAACATAAAGTGACATGTTCAGCAGTTCCAAGGATTCAAACGAGGACATCTTCATTATTCTGTCTAATACTTAACCCTGTTGATCATTTGCCTGCTTGCTTCGTGGAGGTGTTTGCTTGGGTTTTGTTTTAATTTTGGTTTGGTTTGGGTTTTTTGCAGTTGGTTTTCAAATAGTAAGCCTTTCTATTTCTATTAGCACATGTGTGCGGTCCATACTGTTCACAGCCTGTGGGCGCTGGCCCCTGTGCATTGCCAGCTGACTTCCTGCCTTCATTCCCTTCTCCTTCCCTCCCTGCCCCTCCTCCAGCTCTTGGATTTTGGCCTTGGTACTTTTGGTGGTATAGGGATGGAACTCAGAAACATCTACTATTGAGCTACATCTCCACACTACTGTTTATTTTATTTTATCGTACTTTAGGCAGGGTCTTGCTAAGTTCTCCAGGCTGGCCTCTAACTTGCCAATTCCCCCACCTTCATTTCTGGAGTAACTGTGGTTACACATGTGGGCCTCCAAGTTGAGGGGCTTGCCTGTTTCTGAGCTTCAAATAAACAAAAACCCATAATAGGCATTCTTCCGTTTTGCTTTGTTTTTTAACTTCTTTCACTCACTGTGATGCTTTTGATGTGCATTTGCATATGTACATTTCTAGGTAGAGATATATCAGTAGTGCATTCTTTTTTATTGCTGAATCGTATTACGTTTGTGAATTTTTCCTCCACTTCTCTGGTGAACATTTGAATCATTTCCAATTTGGGGCCATTACAGTTAAAGCTGCAAGAAGCCTTCTTGGCAATAGAAGGTCACAGTGCAGATGAGTTCTGTCACCTGCAAGGGCCTGACACGTTTGTCACTCACTTTCACTTAGCACAGCAGGGCAGCAAGGACATAATGGGAGGAGATACCATGCATATGCCACTTGGATAGCTGCACCTGTAGTCTGATGCATTACAAGCAGATTTCTTTATTTTACAGTATTAGAGTTGAACCCAGGGCCTTCACACTGAGCTACATACCAAGCCTCTTTTGTTATATAATTGTTTACTTTTAAGACTGTCTTGCTACATTGCTAAATTGCCCGGGCTATGCTCAAACTGTGGACCATCCTCGATCAGCAACTCTGAGTGCTGGGTTTAAGGTACACCTTGACCTCCAGCAGGGGGACAGATAACAAATCCAACAGAGTGTTCTGAGTGGCAGAATGCAGGTCTACACTCCATAAGAACTGCGCGTGTCACAGGAGACTCATTTTTCTTACTAGTAGGAGGTGTGGAAATACAGAAACCCTTCCTGCACCTGGAGACAACTTCCTTCTATTATCAGGCTAGAGATTATTGAATATGGACTTTGGACTCCTCCACAACCGAAAACAAACTGTGGGTCAATTGCAGAAATTACAAGATTTCAGAGTTCCTAGAATTGGAAAATATCAAGGATAAACAATTTCTAAAAAGAAAAAGGTGCTAGAGTATATAAAATGTTGTAAAGAATCTACCATCAGAAAATTTGGAGTAGAAATGCAAAAGAAGTAATATTCACTGTAATATATGGTGGCACTAGTGACCCTACCACAGTCTTCAGGGGTCTCCCAAGGGCTGTGACTAGAATTTAGACCATGACCTGATAACCAACAGAGGAAAATCCAGGACTTCTGAAAGAATGCTGCTGCCATGATCAACTTTAAAATCTTAACATTCTCTTCTTCCTGAGAAAATTGCTATCAGGGATGCTGGGATGAGAAAGGGAAGGAAAAAGCACCAGAAATGCTTACAAACCCAAAGAACTACAGCATGCAGTTTATTGGACAGGGAACCTTCCACTCCAGAGCAACTCATACCTTGCCCAGTCCGGTATTCTTCCAGCTGAGTAGAGGCTAACCTGGAAGCTGCACATGGGGGAGTCTCCTACACACATTTTCTAAGGTAAGTACAATGTTCAGCAAGTGGCTGAGAACTGCCCAGACCTGGCAAGAAGAAATGGCAGGCAGGGTCCAATCTATAGCTCTGACCTTGGGAAATGATGGAAGGTGCTGTATCATACCACTGGCGCAAAGGTAGGGTGTGCTGGGCAGGATGTGGGCACAGGAAAACAAAGGGTTTGGGTGAGAGTGGAAAGAGCCCAGGCAACCACGCACACACTCTAGGAAGTGGGAGAGTAGAACATGTGTTTGAGAAGAGGAAACACAAAAGCAATGAAAGGAAACGTGTTATGGGGAGCTCAAGGAACAAGTATATCTGGTTTGAAGATGTGAAATTTATTCAAAAGAAAGAAGATAGCAGTTTAAGACACAAAGGTAGAGTATGTGTAAGGGGTAACAAAATTTAGATGCACTATGAGACATACTACCAGAAATAAATTAGGGTTGCAGTCTTTGGTATTTAAAAGATAGGGAAGCTGTAGACCTCAGCAGTCAGGGATTCTCTGGGTGTAGGAAGAAGTTAGGTGGGAAACCAACGAGCCAAGTTACAAAGTCCCCTCTGAAGGTTGGAGGATGACAGGGAGACAGCTGACCTCACCAAGAGGCAGTGCGTACAAAACAAGATAGAAACAGGAAGATGATAAAACAAAATGTACAGCTGCATAGTTGGGCTCTTTTTTTCCTTTAAGAAAGCTCACTCAGTAATTTTCTATTCAGCCAAAACTGAAATACTATTGGCATCAAATATTATTGCTATGGCCGTAAAACACAAACTGCTATTAATCCTCATCAGAAAAAAAGAGCCTTGGCAGATGTTAGACTTCATTTATTTTTAATGTATTTTTTAGTACAAGGGACTATAGGGTCTCACTACACAGATCAGACTTGTAGTGATCCTCCTGTTTTCAGCCTCTCAAGCACTGGGATTATAGGCATTATACTAAAAAAAGAAAAAAAGTAAAAAAGTCAGGCTAGGGAAATAACTCAGCAGCCTAAGCGTCTGCCTGGCAAGCACAAGGTTCCAAGTTCAAACCCTGGTACTGCATGACGTTTCAGCCCCAGAACTGGGCATGGTGGTGCATGCCTGCAATCCCAGTACTGGGGAAGCTGAGACAAGAGGATCACTATGAGTCTGAGCTGCCTAGTGAGACCCTGTACCAAGTAAATAAATACATAAGAGACTAAACAAAAGAAAAACCTCATCAAATGTGTGCAGACCTGAAGCGACACAGCCTCGTTCTAGAAGGGAACAGCATTCTCTGGCGGGTTCTGGAAGGCTTGTGCCAGACTTCAGAAAGCTTTTCCTCAGTGATGCCCTGGGTTGGGAGCTGAACTGACAGTGTCTGTTCATCTCGTTGGAAATGAGCCATGCTGACTTGCCGTGGTGCTGTTGAGTTTACAGGTGATTCTGGAGAAGGGGAGAACCTCTGAAAGAGTAACTCATTAGTAAAATAAGTGTGATAGAACTGCGGCCCTCTCATATGGAGCAGTTTGTACCTACGGCATAGAGTTATTTTTGCTCCCTTTATGTATAGATCATTGTCTCCTTTATGGTCAACACAGAAACAGCTGGATATCTCAAGATAACAACGAAGCCGATGAGATTATAAAACTCGAAGTAGCCAAAGTGCATGAGGGGAATATGGTACAAAATCAGAAGATAGCGCCTGCATCCCCAGGGGATGGTGGCCCCAGAGTTTCCAGAGGAACAAGCCTGAGAGCACTGGGCACTTCATGTGCACACTCTCAGACAAGGGGATTGAGAAGTGCAAATTAGGTCACTTACCCAAAGCTCCGCCAGCAAGGGACAGACCCAGGATAGTGCCTGCTTATGCCCACAATCACCGTGCAAGACCAGGGGTCCAGAGGAGACCTCTGTTTGTGACCCCCAGCTCACCCAGGGCTTTACATGAAATCCATTTCTCACAGGGTCTAATATTAACATATTAGTTATTCTGGCTGGCATTTCAAATAGCTCCCTGCGTAACAGGCTTGGGCCTGATAAACAGCCAAAATGTGGAGCTAAGAGCTTACTTTCAGAACCCCAGGGACTGAAAGGCCCTCTGGCAGGTTTTAGTGTTACCACATCAAGTGCTGTCATATAGCTTCACCAGGTACCACCATACTAATTAAAATACAGAGAGATATTAGTGCTTAAAGCTCACAGGTCCCTAGAGTCCAGTAGTACGAGCTTTATGGATCTAAATAACAATGATTCTTAGTCTATAAAAAAACCTTACAACTTGGTCATCTCTTTAATTTTCTGCCCGCATGACTGATTCCATTCTGTCAACAATGAAGAATCCAAGCATTACCACTACACTCTAGCAACAGGTTCTAGGGGATAAGAACGCAAACTCTACCCTTGGACAGAGCGGAGTCTAACTGAGAAAGTTGTTTATTTCTGCTGCTGAAAATGCAAAAGCCTTCCTCAAGCTAGACAGGCATGCTACCATGGAGCAGTATGCCCAGGTCATGTCTAAGTTTGTCAAGTCTCTTGATAGTTGTGAGAACAGACATAAATACCCAGGTTCTCCCTCTCCAATCATACAGTACAAATGGTTTTTAGACCTCTCTAGTTTTGCATGTAGCCATCTGATTTGCTAAATGTAAGAGAAAGTCCCTACATCACTCCTGTTTAAGAACCACAGAGGAATTTTTCTTGTACCCTCTATTCCTGTGCCTCCTATTAACCTGGGACCCATAGAAGGGATAATCTGAGGCAGTTCCACAATGAAAGTACAGCACAGCCAAAAGTTAAGTTGTTGTTTTAAGTCAATAAGATATTTGGTATTATTTGTTGTAACAGCACAACCCCGCCCATCCCTGGTACCAAAAAAAAAAAAAAAAAAAAAAAAAGCTGGAGATGTAGCAAAGTGTGAAAGGCTGAGGGTGTAAACCACAGGCCGGTGCCAGTCTCAGCCTCCTCATTCAGTGGGATATAAATATAACTCCCTTGCCGAACACTTACCACTTCTAGATCAATAACAGCTGTAAGAGGAGAAAAGTGACCAAGAATCACCTCAAATTGTCCAGTTTTTTATTGACCGATTACCTTGCCTCCCTCCTGGATAGTCATCTAAAATCTGTAAAAATGTTAATTATCAGCCCAGGCATGAGAATGCCAGGGAGATCACAAGTTTAAGTCTACCCTAAGCAACTTAGCAACTTAGTGAGAACTCTGTCTCAAAATTTTAAAAAATTAAAAATGGCTGGAAAGACCAGGGATATAGCTCAGAGAAATAAGTGCCTGCCTGTCAAGTGCAAGGTACTGAGTTCAATCCCTGGTACCAAAAAAAAAAAAAAAAAAAAGCTGGAGATATAGCAAAGTGTGAAAGGCTGAGGGTATAAACCACAGGCCTACCAAGAGAAAAATGATTATCTATTTAGAGATGTATTTTCTGACTCCCAAATATGGTAATTTGCAAAAACATGTATTTTAATACTGTGGTAATTATAATTTTCTCTAATATCTGTCTGTTTATGACAGGGTCTCACTAGTGCAGGCTGGTCCTAAACTCACTATGGCCCCTAACTCACTGTGATCCTTCTGTCCTAGTGTCCTGAGTTCTGGGATAATGAGTGTGTACCACCACACCTGGCGTTCCTTTCTATTTATTTTGCTTGTCAGCGGTATAGCTCAGTGGACTAAGCACTTGCTTGCTTAGGGAAGGGGCCAGGGTTCAGTTCCTGGCCCTGCCTGCCATGCTGGCCCCACTCTCAAGTGCACTGAGCTGGCGATGGAGTCTGGGCGCAGTGGCATGGGCACACCCATAATCCAAGCACTTGGGAGATAGGAAACAGGAGGATCACTATGAGTCCAAGCTGCATAGTGAGACCCTGTACAAAAAAAAAAAAAAAAGACAAAAAAAATTTTGCTTGTCCTTTCTCAGTAATATATATTCTAATCATAAATACAGCCTGCTAACTTCAGCTTCCTTTTTTTTTTTCTTTTGCAATAGTGGGAGTTAAACTCAATGTCTCCCTGCTGAGCTACATCCTCAACCCTTTTCTATTCATTTTGAGGCAAGGTCTCACTAAGTTGCTAAATTGCCCAAGTGAATCTTGAGATTGAAACTTTCCTAACTTTCCTCCAGCATGCTGGGATTATAGGCTTGTGGCATCATGCCCAGCTATCAGGTTTTCCTTTATCCTACTGTGTAGCATTTATTCATTAAGAATCTTCTAGAATTCTTTGTTCTGCCACATATTTGCTGATAGCAAGACCAAGACATCCCAGGAGAAATTAAAAGACAGTTGATGGGCACCTGCCAATCAGTTACGTTATCAGGCAATGTCCTGAATAATAAATCATCCTTTAACTTCTTACATTATAGAATTATTACTACTTAACCAAACCAAAAACAATATTTCACAAGTTTACAACTTGATAAACTACAGAGATAACATAATCAACAAATGTGAATGTACAATTACTGAGTCTGTTTTTTAATGATGTGGGTTTGGTGCTGTCTTTCTAAGGTTTTTCATTGCATTAAGATTTTGATGAGCTGGCCAGACAGCTCATCAGATTAAAGCACCTGTTTAGGCAGACGCAGAGACTGAGGTTCGATCCCCAGTAGGCCATGGGCTGCGCCGGCCCCACCCCTGGGGCGTGTTGAGACAGCCGTTGAAACTGGGTGTGGCTGTGCACGCCTGTAATCCCAGCACTTGGGAGGGGAGAATCACTGTGAGTTCAATCTACATAGTGAGACCCTGTAGATCCTGTACTAAATACATATTTAAAAAAAGATTTTGGTATCCCATAAGGTAACAAAGAATCATGTTTTAATCCACTCAGGTTTTTATAACAAAAATATCAAGAGCTGAGCAGTTTTTTTAAGAGAATATGAATTAGAATTAAAACAAAAATTACAAGTGATAGATAATTTCACTTAACAAATTATTATAAATTTCACAGTATTTATTGTAATGCAGTGTTGTCTTCCAGGTATTCATATTACCAGATATATGCATGTGAAATTGGAAGAAGAAATGTATAAGAAATTAAGAAAAGAAAAAGTACAATTAACTGAAAAAAAAGACAAAATAAATTAAGTATTATCTGCTCCTTTCCATAGACCAGCAGAAATGCACAGTACAGTTGTCCAAACCATCCTGCTTATATACACAGATAAATCTCTTTCCCCCAGTCCCTCTCCTGTCCTTCTCCTCAACTCAGTAACTCTTTTATTTTTAATAAGTTCATTCCCTTTTCCCAGTATCTATTATACCCTTCAGATTCCATTTTTCTCCTTCAGGTTCTCACACTAAGGAGACAATATGATGTTTGCAAATGCAGGTCTGATTTATTTCACTTAAGAGTACATTCTCTAGTTGCATCCATTTATTGACAAAAGACTCAAATACATCCTGTTTTATAGCAGAATAATACCCTATTGTGTAAAAATACCACATCTTCTTTATCCACTATTCAGTTGATGGGCATCTGGGTTGTTTCCAGGATTTAGCTATGACAAACTGTGCTGCAATAAATTCGGGTGCACATATATTGCTGTGCTATGATGTTTTCAGTTTTTCTGGAAAAATACCAAGGAAGGGAATAGCTGGGTTGAATGGGACCTCACATCCTAGCTTATCAAGGAATCTCCACACTGGTTTCCATAGTGGCTGTACCAGTCTGCACTCCCTCCAACAGCAGAGAAGGACTCCAAGGGCTGAGTAGCTTATCAACATCACAAGGCAAGTTTTCACAGTTCCAGAGGCTGACGCATGTGATGACGGCTGCTTCCTGGTTCTCAGATGCCATCTTTTTATCCTGTCCTCACATGGCAGGAGGGGAAAAACAGCTCTTGAGTTCTTTTTTATAAGGGCACTAAATGCATTAGTGAGGACTCTGCCCTCATTTCTAATCACTAGCCAAAGCGTAACCTCCAAATACCACTACATCAGCAATTAGGTTTTGAGATAGGAATTTTGCAGGGATACAAACCTTTGCTCCATAGCAAGGCACAGTATCTGTAGAATCTTACTTCATGAAGAGGAAAATATATTCTCATGAATTATTAATTAGGAAAATTAGCAGAAAATAGACTTCAAATTCAGTATTTTCACAGAATTCCCATTTTTCTATACTATATACACATCCCAAGCCAACTTTGGAAAGCCCATGGGCCTAAGCCAAGAGCAGCACCCTGCTGAGTTGCTCAGTAATTACATTTTGTAATGAACTGATGAATAATGTAGGTGCCAGCGAACAATGTAATTGCAGCACTATCCCCACTGCATAATGGGCATTTATGCAACCGCCTTCTTTTTTTTCATCTAATCAATCTTATTTTGTGAAAAGGAGTAAGAATGAGATTCCAGTGATTTGTGTATTATATACACGAAACACAAGAAAATAAAAATGAAAACTATTTTCCAAAGGTAGAAATAATAAAGGTGGTGGAGCTACCTTCAATCAGGATCACTGATCTCATAAGCAATGAACGGGAAACCAATAACAAGAGTATAAAATGCTGCCAATAGGTTAAAAATGTATCACTAAGGTAAGTGTCTAAAATATTGAGTTGTAATTGAATAATCTGAATCTCTTGGCTGTCTTGACATAAATATCTCTCTCTCTCTCTCTCTCTCTCTCTCTCTCATGCAAATGTAATGTTTTGACTTACACAGCCAACTTTTATATACATTTTAGGGACTCCACTGTAGTCCTGACAGGTGATGTTCCATGGGTCAAAGGAGTGGGACAGGACAGTTAGCATAACAGACAACCCAAGAGGGAGACAAGCTCATGGGCTCCACTGCTTAGGAAGAAGGAGGTAGATTTAACCTGAAGCTCGGAAAGCAAAGCACAGATTTGTTACTCAAGGATCAGTTGGCAGATGGCATCATACTTGTGGTGGATTGACAACTGGTGGTTAACATGTTACAGTCAACTGAACTGAACCAGCGCGGTGCTGGGTGTGGGAGACCCACCTGAGGATTGTTGTCAGCAGCATAGGAGGCAGAGCTAGAGGAGAAGGGAAGCTGTAAGGAGCTGTTAGTTTTCTGCTGGAGGACCTTGTCATGCTGGCTTCCCTGATGAACTTGGCTGTTCTCATCAGAGGAGGAGCTTGAGACCTCATTGTCACTGAAAATTACTACGATGCCCTTTTGGGGAGCTCTGGTCCCCACTTTAAGCATTGCTTCCTGGCTCCAGCACTCCAGGCCCTCAACCTGCTGGCACAGATCCTTCACCCCACTGGCACAGACTTTTTAGTTCCACCACTGACCTTTGAGCCTTCCCAGCACAAATCCAAGAAACAGGCCTGCATGAGACATTGTCGTGGGCTCTAAGCCTCCAGTTGGCCTCATGGAAGACATTGTTATGAGGTCCAGGTCTTCAGCTGGACTCGTGGAGGGCACTGCAGTGGGTTCCATGCCCTCAGCTAGCAGGCCCTGAGCTGGATTCTTTTGGGCTTTTAGCGAGGACAGCTTCCCTGCACTCTCTTGTATATGATTCTTTGGGTAATTACTGTAAAATAAAAATATATGTACCCTATTGTATCATTCTCCCTGCAAAACCTCAAACCATGACAATGTCTAAGCAGAATTGCCCATAGACTGTGCAGAAAGCATGTGAACGTAGTCCCAGGGGGAAGCTTGTCGATAGTCTTAGCATGAGAAAGCAGAAACAGGAATGGAAGAACAGAATCAGGCTAGTTTGGGCTTTATTCCAGCATAATTAGGAGCTGTAGAGAGGGTTTATCAGTCAACTGAGGATATTTTAGAAGGGATCCTCCAGTAAGGTAATGTAGGGTTAAAGAATTATAGGAATCTATGAAGACAACAATATGCAATGTATTGATTATTGTAACCATCCTACTAACCTGATTTGAAACTGTTTCATTGCTATTTTATCTTTCTTTTTCTCATTAAAATGAATTAAATAAATAAATAAGAATTACAGGAATATGTAGAGAAAGGAAGATATTGTAGGTAGAGACTTAAGATAGTTACACGTCATCACTAATTTTATGTGGCATTTGTATTAGGCTAAGGGATTCCCACACATGTGTAGAATGTTGTCTCTGTGAAAATGCTTTGGGAGCAATCAGCATTTGCATCAGTAGACTGAGTAAAACAGATTACCCTCATGAACGTGGTGGACATGATGCAGACCCTTGGATCCCAGAACAGGACAGAATGGCAGAGGAAGGCTAAGCTCACTCGCCTCACTTGGGCTGAGTGATCCACCTTTTTCCTAGACCTCAGACCCTACTCTCATGTCTTCAAATTTTCACTGCAATTTGTAACACTGACTTTCTTTGCTCCCATTAATAAGACAGCAAGCAGGGGCTGCTGATGGAGTAGAGTATGTGGAACCATCTAGATCCTGATGGTCTGCTGGAGCCAATAATTGTTCCAAGGGCCTATTTTTTATTGCTATCAAATCTGTCCCTCATTCAACCTAAATTTCTCTAATAGTGGCTGTGTCTTACATTAAGGTTGCTAGAAGGCATTATTTTAAACCAAGGAATGTAGAGTATGGTGAGCATTTGAGCACTCAGAAAATAGACCTTAGGATATTAAATCCTACAGGTTTATACACAGAAGGGGCAGGTAACTGTTTGCTGTTTTAAAGAGGTTTCATTCTCCTGATACACCATTTATATATACTCAGACTTCTCAAAACATCCTTCATATGACTGTTAGAGACCTGCATATTCAGCATTACCTAATTTGCTCATAAATCTCTTGCCTTTTAATCAGCTAAGAGGCTATCTGCTGAATTTCCCTGATTTATTGATATCTTTTGCAGGCTGAGAATACATCCAGACACTAAGTGGCCCAATGTGGATGAAATGACACATAATCATAATTAGGATAGGGAAGAGAATTGTGACTCGGCATACAGAGCACTTCACGGAGCCAAATGTAGGTGGCTCCTATAAAGGGCAGCTCTGGAGCTGCAGAGAAAACAATACCACCAAGCCAGCTTTCCCACAAAAATTCTCCTGACAGCTCTCATGAGAAAATTGGATTAGCTGGCTCAGCAGTTCCTTAGGAATATGATCTTTGTAAAAAATCATGGAACTGGATTGGCAAGCTGGATGAACCAAAAGGTAAACCCTGAATTCTGTTGTTGCTTTAGCTACCCAACTGCGTCACACTTGCAAAAGTTGTTTTAATTCTTGAAACCTACATCAGCTGTTAAGCTGGTACAGTCCCTGATGAAGAGTCTTTAAATGCATTCCTTGGCCTGGTGAGATAGTTCAGCAGTCTAAAGCGCCTGCTTAGGCAAGCTTAGGCATCCGCAGGCACCGCGGTTCGATCCCTGGCACCACATGCTGAGCCAGCTCCACCCCCACAGCAGGCTGAGCCTGCCATAATATAAATAAATAAATAAATAAATAAATAAATAAATAAATAAATATAATAAATAAGCAAGCATTCCTTAAATATAGTCTATGTAGTACACTGTTGAAAAACAAACCATGGGGCCGGCCAGATAGCTCAGCAGATTAAAGCACCTGCAAGCAGGGGCGAGGGCCAGGAGTTTGAATTCCAGGCCTGCCATGCCAGCCTGGCTTCTGGGGTGCGCTCAGATGGAAATTGAGACTGGGTGTGGGGGCACATGCCTGTAATCCCAGCTCTTGGGAGGCTACAAACAGGCGGATCATTATGAGTCCAATCTAATAGTGAGATCCTGAATACCTTGTCCCTGTAGATCCTTCCCTAAAAAAAAATACCCCACCCCCAAAAAAGATAAAAATAAATAAATAAAAACCATGTTAGCGAGACTTAGAAGGACTAGGAAACTATAGCTTCATTGTTGCCACTGTTAAAGCGCCACCTGCTGACCACTGAGATGTAGTACCTACTATAATTTGGTGAGGCCAGCTGGCATTAGAAAGGTAAGAAATGGAAATGATCCAGTCACGAAAAAGAACCTAATTTCAAAACGCAAATATGGAGAATGACACTGGCAAAGCCACCTCCTGTCATAGCGCTCCTGCAGGCCAGCTGCACATTTTATCACCTTTATACAGCACTAGGGAATAATCTAGCAACCAACTATTATACTATTCATCGTGGTTTTGTTTAATGGCGTGTGTACAAACAATACTGAAAAATCAATACTAAGAATATGTTGTGCTTTGAAGGCTTGTGTATGCTCCTGGCTTTTAGCGTTGGAGGCTAGCATGTATTTAAACAAATGATTTCTTCTTCATTAATACATTTTATAATGCAATATTGAAAGATTATTTCAAAAAGTAATGGATTACCATCATATGTATTTGTGCTTTAAACTGTTCTGATTAAGTAATCAGGCACTTTAGTCTGTGCAATAAGGCTATTTATATTATGTCAATCCACCGGAAGCTCTAATGAGAGCAAGTTAAACCTGCATTATCCAACATAGCAGTCACCAGCTACCTGTGATCATTGGGTACCTGAAGCGTGGCTAGCTGCACATGCAGGAACAATGGTACTCTGAATATCTTGGATTACTTAAAACATATTATTTAAAAAATGGGAATAAGTCAAAAGTTTGAAAGCATATTTTTCAATGGAAGCTGTGTACAGAAAATGGTTAAACCCCCGCTGCTCACACAGCTCGCACGTTGACTTACACCAACTGTGTTGCTAAGCTATTATTTAGCAGCTGACTGTCATTCATAGCATTGCTTCTCTGGGACACAGACATCCGAGTTTCAGCTTAGGCTGCCCAGGCTGAACTTCCTTCCCATCTGCAGGTGAAGAACAGGTGGGGGAAGGCAAGGTTTAAGAGAAATTGGCGGAAGAATCAAGCAGAGTGGGATAACTTGCTGACTATATGTATCTGTGCTGAAGGTCTTGCTTTACTTCGGTCTCACCTTCAATGCTCTGAACCAGAGTGAAAGGCAAAGTTTATTTCATAAACATCTGTGAGCGTCTAGTGCGCTCGGGTCCCTGGGTAAGGGTCGCGAACAAACCAGGACACAGGAGATGCAGAGCAAAGGCAGCAATTGCAACTGCATGCCGCAGTTTATTTCACATGGTCTTTTTATAGAGGCAAGAAAACAAAGCTACTACATAATTTCTAGGATTTTTACTCTTGTTTAACCCAAAAACATCTGACCTAAGAACACAATGTTGCTGTTCTTTTTAGTCTCTGTGCAACTACCGTTAACCATAATGAGATAACAGCTAACCCAAACTAGGTGCTTTTAAGTCATGCAAACATTCTTCCCCTAAACCAAGGACATTCTTCCCATAAACCAAGTACACCACGTTTTCATTCTATTGTTGTTATGAACCTAAATATTTTCCTAGATTCGCTTAGTTCTCATTTTACTAAGTTATTAATGTGTTTGTGTTCTAGGGAATAATGTGTTTTGTGTTCTTTTCAAGCTTTGGCATAACATGTTTTGCTACTTCTATAGTGGTTAACTGCTTAATCATTGACAAGAAACAAACCTTACAAAATCGGTGCATTTGTTCAGGGCCAGATTCTTGCAGCCAAATTCTTCCTATAGCAAATAGACACAGCAAAGCGCCACTCCTGTTGATCCAGACATGTGAAACTAG
>PVKN010017053.1:0-17544 GCA_004027915.1 Capromys pilorides | reverse complement strand
TTCTTCTCCTCTCCTTTCCCCTCTTCTCCTCTCCTTTCTTCTCCTCTCCTCTCCTCTCCCCTCCTCTTTTCTCCCTCCTCTCCTCTCCTCTCCTTTCTTCCCCCTTCCTTCCCCCTTCTCCCCTCTCCTTTTCTTCCCTCCCTCCTCTTCTCTTCTCTTCTCTTCTCTTCTCTTCTCTTCTCTTCTCTTCTCTTCTCTTCTCCTCTTCTTTTTTTATTGCAGCACTAGAGGTTGAAACCAGGGCCTTGTGCATACTAAGGTCTATCCTCAGCCCTCCTGGCCCATCTTCTAATCCCATTGCACTGCCACAGAGCCATAGAACTATCAATCCAAGCCAGGTTTGGTGGCTGTAATTCCAGCACTTGGGAAGCTGAGGCAGGAGGATCAGTGTGAGTTCGAGACCAGCATGGACTATAAAAGTGAGCCCAAGGCCAGCCTGAACTGCATAGCAAGACCCTGTTGCAAAAAGCCAAAAAAAAAAAAAAAAAAAAAACTATCAGTCTAACTTAGAGAAATGCAAGTTTGGTGTCTTGGCACCTACAGAAAGTACTGTAAAAAGGACTGTTACAGTTATGATCACTGTGCTATAGTTCTGTGAACTGTGATCTTGGAACCAACACAAGAGTATAGTCATTAAGGGCCGGTCAGACAGCTCAGCAGACTAAAGCACCTGCTTAGGCAGAGCACAATGCCTGAGGTTCAATCCCCAGTGTGCCATGCCAGTCCTGCCCCCAGAGTGTACTGAGACAGAGATCGAGACTAGGGGTGGTGGTGCGCACTTGTAATCCCCGAGTTTAGGAGACTGAAAACAGGAGAATCACTAAGAATCTGATCTACATAGGAGACCCTGTAGACCCTGTACTAAATACATTAAAAAAAAGAATATAGTCATTATAAGAAAGTGTTAAAATTAAGAAAAGGACAGAAGACTGTGAGGAACAGAGAGCTTCAAAGCTTGGGCAATATGAGGGACACTTATAACAAGTGAAATGTTGAAATCAAAAACATCCATTTAGTCCACCTGTGTGCATTGACATTCCACTTCATATCAGGCATACTGGGCACTGGATGGATCAGATATGAAGATCAGAAATAAGGATCACTGTCCCCATGGACAGGGAGCTCTAAATTTAGAGGGAAGAACAAATAAACATACAGTTTCCACAAAAGAGGATAAATTCTATTATAGAAATACTGGGTTGGTAATGTGAGAGCTCAAATAAAACAAAAGACTACCAGTTGCTAGGAAGAAGATCAAGGGACCAGAAAGCCCTACAGAAGTAGAGAAACCTCAACAAGAGCCCAGGACAAGGGGTAGCATCTGGCAGAAAGAATGGTTACAAGTTTTCTTTGAACAGATGGAGACAGATGGGACCAGCTTCACAGGTTAGGGTGGTAATTGTCATGGGCAGAGGAGCATTGGCAAGGCATAGCAGAGGCCGGACAGCTATTGTGGCAGAGAGCAGGCAGCTTGGTGAGAGAGTTAAGAGTTGTATACATGGGTTTGGAGATTTCACATGGACAAAAGTAGTGAGGAATGTGAGAGATGGCTCACTTGAAAGGATAGAGGGTAGTACCAAAAGAGGCAGAGAGGTAAGCAGATTTCTTACAGGAGTGGATTTGCTTAGCAATTTTGCCTGTGAGTTCCTGTGCCTGGGGCATGGTGAAACTCTTCAGAGAAATGTTCGAAGGCCGTTACTTAGATTACCTGGAGACCAGAGGAGAGGAGTTGTAATATGGTTTTTCTAATATGTTTTGAGTTGAAAAGAAGAAAGGGTTCCAGCCAGGGGAAGATATCATTAAGACCAAAGAAACATTTCATTAAGACCAAAGAAACATTTTGTAATCTGCTGTATACTTTTGCTTTTCAGGATGAGAAAGATTCTATTTTCCATGCTGAGTTACTGAACTCAGGAAACTGTTTTGAAAGACAAAGGGGCAGCTCATCAAGTGAGAGGCTGGAAAAGGGAAGGAGACAGCAACTGGAGGATGGGTGTGGGACCTAGGCTGAGTCTGGAGCAAGCCCCCTTTGAATCTCCTTGTTCTGCACAGAATTTTCCAGTGGGGCTGGGGAGTGTGCAAGGAAGGGCATTGCCACTTGATTGTCTTCACTTGCTCTGCTAGGGGTGAGGGCTGAGAAAGCCGGAAAGGAAGAACAGTGAAGTAAAACTTGAACACTTACTGCCATGGGGTCCACCTGCACTTCTCTGCAGTCCAAAATGAGATGGCAAATGTAGAACTAGCTTGAAGATTATTAGTTTTGAAACTGCATTCTACAATCCAGATTGGTTGAATGGACATTGTGGGATTGTAGAGATGGAAGCCAAACCAAAGAGGAGGAGGACACAGTGGGCACTAGAAAATATACTTAGCATGTTCTTCCTTGGGGGGTCGACACTGACCAGGCTTCAAGTCAGGAGAGGTCTTCCTTCCAGGTGGGAGCTATTGGGGGCCCTGCCCATGTCGACGTTAACAACTGACAGAGGAGAGAGATGGGCACATGAGTAAAGTTTCTGAGTGGGCAAGAAGGATAGGAGCCAGGCCCACACTGGACCTTCATGTGACAATGCAGAAAAAGACGAGTTTGTGCACAGGTATCCCAGACTGAATGGTGATGGGACGCTGCAGGAAAATCTCCTTCATGACCTCTCTCTTACATGATGGCATGTAAGGTGATGCTGTCTGCATTTACCTGGCCTAGCGTCCTCATGTTTACCTTGACTCTGCCTCACCATTTGCATAAAAAATGACCAAGCCTCATTAGTTGCCGCAAGCATGTCACATGCATACTCATTCACACAAACATTCCAGCTTCGCTCCATTTTATTGCCTTCCCATATTCTACCAGTATTTTTTTCTTAATTACTATTATAATTATGCATGTTTATGAAGCACACTGTGATTATTTGATACGTGCATATAATATATAGTGATCAAATCGGGATAGTTAACATTTCCATCACACAAAGTACTTTTTTTCCCCACTAAATTCTTTTTAAAAGTTTTTGAGTCGATGTGATAGCACACGCTTATAGTCCCAGCAGTCAGAAACTGAGCTAGGAGGATCAACACAAGTTAGAAGCCAGCTTAGGTTACATAATGCCTCAAAAAATCCGAAGTTTTTGGTTAACACATGATATTGTATGTTCATTGAGTGTGGTGCTTTAGTCCATGTACACAGTGTGAGTAGTACTGACAACATCTGGATGACAAGCATTTTCCTTAACTTCTCATTACTTTAAATTTGGATTCCTTTGAGCTCTTCCCTATCAGAATTTTAATTTGTCTCGTTGGTTGCTTTTGGATCTGTGTGCTTGTTGATCAAGAGCTTTGTCTTCGGCCTGGCAGTTTGATATGTGAGATTGAGTTATTAATCCTGAGTAGAAGAGAACCACTCATCTTTTCAGGTCTTGAAAGTTCAGATCAGCAAAATCATAGAAGTAAAAAGTAGTAGTTATATTAGGAAAATCAGAATAAAAACATTGGAACAACACTAAGATGACCTTTCCAGAAAGCTGGAGCAAGCTCCCGCATATCAGCGATGCAAATGAACACAGTTCTGTCATTGAGCTGCAGACATTTTCTCATTATCCCTGAGGCCATTTCTTATGCACCATTCTAAATATTTTGTCAATAATGAAATAATAACTTAAACCCAAAGAAAAGTGACAGTGACGCTTCTCCCAGGAGCTGAACGATGACAGAATTGAATTCTTTAACTTACATTGCAACTTTCTCCTAAGAAGCTCAAAGAATGTTCACATGAGTCAGGGTCCCCCTATACTTTAGCTGTTTCTGCAAATTAAGTTAAACCATTTTGGGAATTGTATTAACAATTTTGGGAAACACTTTAAGGTCACCTGGATACGATTTAACAACTTAGTGTTGCAGTAGACTAACTTAATTTTGGGAAATAACTTGAGCCCTGTGAGACCATGACTCACGGTCTGCTTTGTCCCAACCACAGTAAACTTTAAATTCCAAACCTATGGGCCAATGCTTCTGAAAGGTTCCTCTCTCCTATTTTTAATTGCAAAATAAATGGGCCTATTACTTTAGTCCTATGTCCTGAAATAAAAGTTGGGAAAAACTAAGACCTAGATTGTTCAAGATTTTCTATTAGACCAACTAATGTTTCTTTAATAGAGCCTCATAGCTCATGTTCTCCATGCCTTGTGTGGGAGCTGTGAGCATGCTAGAGACCAAATCTGACTCTAACATTTTCTTCAGAGGGTGAGCTTCTTACTCAGAATTATTCAGAGTTACTCATAATTTCATGCTGTGATGATTCAATGAAATTATCCATTCTTTTTTCACAATGTGTCAGTACCATAGGCACACAAATCCTATTTTTCTTAGAGATAAGTGAAATAGCCTGTGTATAGTCATTACATTTGAACTATAGATAGGTAGGTAGGTAGATAGATAGATAGATAGACAGACAGACAGACAGACAGACAGACAGACAGACAGACAGACAGAGACAGTTTTCTGACAAAGACAATAAAGGAAATTTTTGGAACCATCTCTGGAAATTTTATAGGTTTGATACCTGTTTTCTCGAAATGTCCTAGCTGAGCCTTCCTAGGAGGCAGATGGCTTGGACTAAATTGCTTTCTACCTAGGATCCAGAATACTAATAGTTACAAATGCAGCTCTAGTGACCCATCACATCAGGATCTATTGATAGAGTCCCACCCCATGTGGAGCCTTTGTGTGGACTTATGTCCTAGGTTTATATGAAATGTTATTTAGGTGGGGATGTTTAGAGTTCTTGTTGGCTCTAGGACATGTGGGGATTATTCCACTATTCCATGTACAAGTGTTTAATATGCTTAGGCTTTGTAAGAACAGGTTAGCTTTTTTCCTGCAAATAGTAAGATGAGCCATAATTTATAAATTGTATTTGAAAGTGAATAGACTACAGAGAATATTTTAGATTTGCTTTTGGCACAGGATCTTCCTTTGTTTATTAGGATGGCTTCACAATTGTAGTCCTCCTGCCTCAGTCTCCCAAGTGCTAGGATTACAGATGTGTGCCACCAAGCACTGTGAAATTTTTACTTGAAAGCTTTTGACAAATAACAGACTGTTATTGAATGTACTTCATCTGAGACATACTTACCTTGCTTTCCAGAGTTTTATTTATACTGATTGATATTTTGGCTGACAAATTCCTTAAATGTCGACTAGGTCTTCTTCACAAGGACCAAAGGAGTCTAAAGGTTAGGACTCGACTTCAATAGATGCTGGAGAACCATTGCCCACAGGTCAGAGCTAGGCCAGTACCTTTGTGTGTTATAAAGACAAGTTGTACTGAAACATAACCATGTCTACTTGTTAATATGTGTCTGTTGCTGCCTTCACATCAGACAGCAGATTGAAGTAGCTGTGGCAGGGGCAACGTTGCCTGCAAAGCCTGAAATATTTATTATCAAGGCCTTTATAGAAAAAAAAAAAAGTCTACAGAACCATACTTCACTCTGTGAGCCTAAAATATGTACTACAATGTATATAGTATAATATAAATAGCATTTATATACAAGATAGGCCATATAATACAACAGTATATCATGCAAATAGTGTTTTGTTCTTCTGGTCTTCCAAGATTAATTACTGTTAGGTATGGATAAGTGAGTTAATATTGATAGTAGTTTTCTTCCTGTACTCTAGAAATACAACAATGACTGGTGGATAGGGAGGCTGGTGAAAGAGGGCTGTGAGATTGGCTTCATCCCAAGTCCACTCAGATTGGAGAATATAAGGATTCAGCAGGAACAGAAAAGAGGACGTTTTCACGGAGGGTAAGGTCCCTTCCTTTCTATAGGCTTTTGTTCAGTAGGAAAATTAGATGATACTTTCAAGTTTGCCTATTTATTGTGTTCAAAATGGATGCATTTTTATTTTTAGAAATGATAAAATGAAATTTCGTAACAAAAGAATAACAATAACAATAGTTAAGATATTGGGTATCATTATCTTTGAAGTGGTTACTCTGAAACAAAAAAGATTCTTCCTAAGAAATAAACAGATGATAGCACAAAACTTTTCAGTTAAGAGAAACTAGTAGTATAAATGAAATGAATTGGCTGAATTAATATATATAGTAAAATATTTTGATGTGACATAATAGAGAATTTAGAGAATTAAAATAGAGAATTTAGGGATTTTCTTGGTGCGCTTTCAAAGGCTACCTCCAGAGCCAGGGTGTGAATAGTGCGGGCAGCACCTTCTCCACCTGGGCTTCTCTTCCGTCTCCTATGTAGCTTGGGTGAATCAGCATCTAGGGAACTAATAGGCAGCCATATGGGCCTCAAGGAAAAGGTGGCTAAAGGGCCTTGGAACGCATGCCCAGCTTAGAAGAAGAGAAATCTGAGACTCTTGGAGCCTGCATACACTTCTGCAGCCTGGGCTGAAGCATTCAATTGATGTGTGTGACAAATTTTTCGAAAGCCGTGAGCTATATTCTGGTCTATCTCTGTCAATTTTCATTTTTTGCTGGACTCCTATTTCAAAACCTCTTCTGTGTAGGACCCCTTTTGCCTCTGCCCTAATGGGAACTTGTAAATAAAAATAGAAATTCATAAAAGTGTTGTTAGTCCCACCTTTTAATTTATTCTTGATGACAAAGATGGAAGCCAGGGCCTCATACACTTTACCATCTGCAGCGCTCCACTTTTAATGATTGACCTTTTTAGGATTAAATATGCTTATGCTATTATTATCTTATTGCTCCTCATTCTCACCCTTTTTAAGATATCTTGTCTTCCACACTCTTCCTTCAACACACTAGGAGCACACGGCTCTGTCGTGGGCCTTTGCATGTGCCGTTTCCTCAGCCTGGAGCCCTTGCCTTCATGTTTTCAGTGGACAGCTCCTCTCCCTGGTTTGGATCTTTGTTAATACCACCTTCCCACTGATAATTTAACAAGGATGGTAACCCCTTGCTAGGAGTCCCTTCTTTGCTGATAAAATTTAAAATTATACCCATTTCCTTTCCTTCTACTTCTATCCCTTTTTGAACTATGTTCTTTGTTACCCCTATTACTCTTAGAAGTATATATTTACTTATTTGTTCTCAACACTGAATGTCTCCCATTAGAATGGGATTCACTAAGGAAAATAATTTTTTGTCCTGGCCCCACTACTGTATTCCTGCCTTGAAAACAGAGATGCAAACCCAGTATTTTAAACACAGACGATAAATTACTATTTTAAACTTTTATTATTATTATTGTTATTATTATTATTATTCAATAATACTATTAGATATATTTTAACATTTTGGCCAGAGCAGCAATAATGTCAAGAAGTCATAGACAGGATCTTTATCATTATACCAACCCTATGAGGTGTGATTAGCTTCTATGTCTAAAGATAGAGAAACTGAGGCTCCAAGACTAACTATGATATGTAGGGTCCTCCATCTAGTAAGGGGCAAGGTAGGGGTGAGAAACCAGATTTCTCTGCTTGCAGAGAATACTCTGAAGTGTGGAAAGGGTGCCACACAAGGGCAGTAGTTGCCAAGGACTTCTAAGGGCTCCAGGGAAACTTCCAAAGTGCGTGGGAAGACACGTGTGACCATTTCAGGTCACAAATAATGTTACCTATGAGTAGCTTCTTTCTGCCAGCTCTTCATTTTTACCCCTCCTACTTAAGAAGAAATTGCCCCTCCAGGTCGCACTGCTTGTTTTGAGCTGTGTTTGACCTGTGGCTGGCACGTTGGTGGCTGATGTTGGATAAGCAGGCAGTTCATAAGAACATTCTTGCCAGAGATTCTTTTGCCTAATTTCTGCATTTAATAAGTGGAAGAGATGCTTTTGCAAAGTATTTTTAGGTTCTCATTACTTGTCCATTTTCTCTGAGAAGTGAGTTCAAAGAAAACATTGGAACAGATTCTTGAAGTTCCTCTCTAGCAGGATTTGGTGTGTTTTGAATTATTTAATTGCATTATGGCCAAAGAAAACCTTATACTCTCAAGTTCCATTTTCAAAGAATCTCAGGGGTCTTAAGCTCCTTTCTATATCCTAGGAAATCAAGTGGAAATTCTTCTTCAAGTCTTGGAGAAATGGTATCAGGGACATTTCGAGCAACTCCCACATCGACAGGTGAGGAGTTAGGTTAGTCTTTTTAATGGAGTATGTTCCTTTTTGAATACTGGAATACATGTGTGAACATTTTTACTAATTTGGATATTAGTTGAAGGCTTGATTTAAAGGTGTTTTTTTATTTAATGCTTCATTTTTCTTTTGCTTTCTATGGTAATTTGGCTTGAAGAGTACTTGAGAAATATAAGAATTCGGATCATTATACTATAACTTTGAAATATTGTATGTACCTCAAAGATTAGTAACTGTCCACTGAGTGAACTTATTGGTAGCAAGTTCATTCCACAGCCAACATCCCAATGGCCTTTAAAATGGCAAAGGCCAATAACAGCAAAGAGCTAGGGTCTCCGAAGCCCCGAGCTTCGGAGTCTCCATGTGAGTCTCCAGGTGGAGTTTTAGGTTTGGCTGATACAGTCTAAGCTGTGCACACGGGAGGGGTGAAGTCAAGAGTGAGGAAGGACCCAGATGACTCGTGTGTCTGGAGAGCAGACAGCTGAAATTAGTAATGGAAGAACAGTAGTGGGTCTGGGGAATTTTCTGTACCTTTACAAATTATGGAGATTTACCTCCCAGAAATTTTTCCTCCATCACCTGCCTGATGCCTGTAGAGCTGTCTCATTCTGGCCCAGATCTGATGTTGTAGTAGGTATTGGCAATTCCAATTGGCAGGTCCATTCACGTCAAAGCTGGATTGGCTCCCCAGCTGTTCTGAGCACAAGGTTCTTGTTCATGGGGATCCTTCCTGATCTCCAGGGCCCTGAACCACACTACACAGCTAGATTTTCCGCAACAGACAGCACCTATGTGAATGGTGACAAAGCCGCTTTCATTAGATATTGAGTAAGTTTTGTTTCATTCCCCTTTGCTGGACATTCAGCACATAGTAGCTTTTCACTGCAAGAACCAGAAAAGGAGTAAGTGCTTATCAATTGATTTGAAGTATGAAAGCAGCGTATTAGAAAAAAAATGCTGTCAGTATTCTAGAAAATGGGCAAAAATGCCTAACAACATGCAAAGTTATCTCATGCTTCACCATACATACACAGAAAAAATAGTGACTGTGAGAGGAATCATTTTTGCTCAAATTGTTACTATTTTATCCTATCACACTTTATTGTCTGCAGCTCACTCTGTGGTGCAGTTAACCCAGGAGCAACCCATGGATGTTGCTTGAATAAAACTTTCCAGTGCTGTTAGGAGTGCCTGTCTAGTACCCCAGCTCCATCCCAGCCTGAAATCAGGACAGACAGTTATTTACATAGGAAGGAAGTTATCTATTTTTCATTTGTCTTCAAAAATGGTGTGTCCAGAATGAAATCATAAAACAGCACTCTTCAGAGTGGGTGATAGGGAAGTGGTAAGGGTAATTACAAGGAAAACTGGGTACATTCTTCCTTCTGTTAAACTCATGTACTATCATCTACAGAGATTACATATTTTGATATGGCTCTCATTGTTGTCTTTTAGCAAAACAGAAGCAAAAAGTGGTAAGTTGTGTTTCCTTTTTTAAACTTACTGTTAAGGTACCTATACATATTTGCCTGCAAAGCTCCACTTTGGTGCCCAAATGACTCTGAAGTGAGGGCGCGGAGCCTCCTCCATGGGGACCGTTGGTAATCATGTATTGTTCTGCGTGAAAATCGTAAGTGCTGCAGCTGCCCAGATGTTACACTCATCCTGACCGTGTGGTGCATGTCAAATCTTCTTTTTCAGACGGAGCACATTCCTCCTTATGACGTTGTGCCATCAATGCGTCCCGTGGTATTGGTGGGGCCGTCACTGAAAGGTTATGAGGTACAGATGCCATCTGTTACTCTTCTCTTGACCGAGAACCCAGGAGACAGGCCTGGGGGTGCTTGCTCCTCCAGGGTTTGTTCATCTATAGGAATTCCTGGGCAGCTGCACTCACCGTGAGGAGGAGGGTGTGGCGACGACTTTGGTGGCCCTGGCCCCTTCTTTCCTTTCTTGCACACCTCTCATCTTCTATGTATTGCATTGTTTAGAAATATCTCCCTCGAAACATTTGCAATGGGAAATTCTGATAGAAGATTCACTTTGCATTAAATTCAAAGAACAACTTTATCTCAACCTTTGCTGTTATTCATAGAAAGAAACAAACAAAATAACAGCATGAGGAAATAGATACATAGTTTTCCAGTAAACCTGAGTCCTCAGTGTACCACCTAATCTCACCTGACTGGGTCTCAAGACAATAGCATATTCTACCAGATGTGTTTTGTTTTACTTATTTTTTGAAGAACATTGAGGAAAAACCCCACTAAATGCATTAGCAAATTCTGGAGATTAACCATGCAACAAAGCAAAAAATGAACATTTAAATGCATGACATTTCAGATGTTGCCATTTGGGCAAGCACAGGTAAAAATAGGGAGGAGGTGGCATTTAAAACTGAAGATGGCCACCTTCCAGGGCTCCATTCCCAGTGAGGCAGGACAATAGTAGGCACTTAGTATACATTGGTTAAATGAATAAATGAATCTCTTAAATTAAGACATCTAAGAATCCCATCTCTTTGTTTTCCTGAGTTGAAGATATCAGGGTAATGGGCAAGATAGTGAACAGGGATAATTCCTGTGAACAAACACAGACAAGCAAGAGAGCTGAGCCCAGGGCTGGCTTTGAGGCCTGTCACTGTCCCTCAGTGGAGGCAAGCACAGCTCAGGCACACCAAGGACGGCCACGCTCGTGTGCAAGGCCAGCCTTTTGTCTCCTAGCTGCAATTCCAGCCCCTAATAAGGGAAGAGGGAAAAGGACTTGCTGTGGGCCTGCGGAGTGCTGCTGGCTCATTCCTCAGCACTTGAGAGGCCGACAGAGGGGGGCGGGTAGCAGCCACACTCAGTTATGCATGCAAAACACCTTTGGAGATAACCTCGCCCTGGGAGACAAGTGGTCGTAATACTGAGGTTTCTCTCAGTCGCAGCCCCTTCCCTTCCTCCCCTCTCACTTTTGTCTTCTCTCTCGCTGCCTGTGTTTGCCTCATTCTTTTTTTCTCACCTCTGCAAAGGTAACAGACATGATGCAGAAAGCCCTCTTTGATTTCCTGAAGCACAGGTTTGATGGGAGGTGAGACATATAGATGTTTTGTATTTTTATTTTCCTTTAACAGGACATGTATGATAAATTGACTTGTGAATCTACATTCCAGTGGTGTTAGAAGTCCTCTAATTAGAAGTTAACTCTGTACTCTTAGGAAAGACACAGTAAAAGCTCTGAAAATATAAAGTATAGCATTGAATCCCTGAAAAGAAAAGGGCCTTACAAAGGAATTTAATTCACTTGTTTTATTGAAATGTGCTCGTCTTTATTTTCTCACTTACTAGTGAATTAGTGCCAGAGTGGTTTGCATGAAAAAATGAATTAAAATACATTTTTCTGATAAATATGATAGATCACTCACTGGTCACAATGAATAATATTATTTGAGGGGTGTGTGTGCATGTTTGTGTGTGTGTGTGTGTGTGTGTGCGCGCGCGTGTGCGCGCGCACGCGTCTGATATAAAGGTATAAAGTACCAAATTTTCTCAGAAAGGCAATCCAAGAATAGTTTCATCACAAACCTTCCAGAGTAACTACTTCAGGTAATAGTACTTATTTGGGTGCTAAAAAAAAAAAAAGAAAAGAAAGAAAAAACGAAAGAAAGAAAGAATGAACAAACGAAAAAAAGAAAGAAAAGAAGCTTGCTATTTTAGTTTTCAGAGTTTGGCTTCAGCTTTCTGTCATGGCTTCTCTTCCTTGGTTTAATGAAACAGGGTTTCATTGTGTGGCCCAGGCTGGGCTTAAACTCCTGGATACAACGATCCTGCCACCCCAGCCTCTCTAGTAGCTGGAACTACAGGCATCTGCTACCACCCTTGCTCCACTATGGATTTTGACTTTGGTTTTTTGTGGCGCTGGCATCGTGTCAGGCCAGGGCTCTACCACTGAGCTACATCTTAAGCCATGTCTAGTTAATTTAGAGGTCTGTTTTACATGCATTTTCCTGTGACCCATCGTCAATATGGCCCAGTCATCAAATAATTTTGTCTTTTAAGTATTGTGAAAAATGTCTAAGTGAAGTTTCTGTGTTTTCCAAAGAAATTATCAAAATCCGTAATGACAATACAGAACACAAGTTCTTCCACAGTGCAGAATATACTTCGTGTAAAAATAACTACACAAAAAAATTGAAGTGATTAAAAAGTGAAGAGAACTTAAATAACGTATATTGAGTAATCAGGGTAATGCTATCCAGTTTACCACCTTAAATGGGCTAATTCATTTTTAAAATTTAAATAGCTTCAAGCAGATTTGAATAAATATAGCATTTTAAAGAAAAAAGTAAGCATGATGCTTTAAGTACAAATCATATCTATAAATTTATATAATATTTATATACAGATCATATCTAGCTATCCCTATATCTGTCAGAAGAAAAGCTTCCTAGACAATCACATTAAAAAAAACCCTGGTGTGTCGTGCAGGCTGAGAAGGTGACTGAGACTGGGTGTGGTGAGTTGCACCTGTAATCCCAGCGCTTGGGAGGCTGAAAACAGGAGGATCACTGTGAGTCCAATCTGTGTAGTGAGACCCTGTAGACCCTGTACAAAAAAAAAAAAATCATTAGTTTCTGAGACTATATACAAAGAAAATAAACTGAGATATTAGTTCCAATAATTGAAAATGTAGTTCATGAAGAATGCTTCTATGACTTATCTGACTTCCTAAGTACCGTAATGTCAGCCAACCCGCTTTAATAAATTTGACCCAAAATATAGAATAGTTTTAACACTATAGAAGCTTATTGTTGCTCACTTAACGGCATGAAGCATGTGTTCCTGTCTGGGAACAACAGTGAGGTGGAGGAGGAGAAAATCGGGCAGAGAGTTTGTGTCATCTGTCGTGTGGGGGCCGTGGCCTGGTTATTACTGGGGAGTCTCTTGACTGGAGAAAAGAACATGCGAAGTGTAGAAGTCATGTGTACTTTTCCTCACATTTTGTTGGTTAGAACTTGGTGACATAGCCATACTTCACTGTAAGAGAGTCTGGGAAGTATAGTCTCACTGTCTACCGATAAATAAGAGGCAATAGATTGTGTTGAGCTAGTAACAGTCTCTTCCACAGTCATCTAGCAGACACAAAGGGCTCGCAAAGAAAGGCACATTCATCCTTTTCTACTCTTTTTTTTTAAAGAAGAAGTCATAAAATGACCAATTTCAAAGAAAACAAGTGAAGAGCACTGGATCACGGAATCTGGTATTGGAAGAAAAGAAAGTTCTTTAGTTCTTAATCTTCCTTCTGCCACAACCACAGTCAGATAGACAGCCTGTTTCTGTTTGAAAACTTCTGGGGATTGACTTCCTAAGTATATATATTACAAAGAAAGAGCCAAACTCAGACTCGAGCTTAGTAGCTGTGGCATTGCTTCCGCGCTGTGGTGGGCTTGCTGGGCCATAGCACTGACTTTCATGGGGCGCTGCAGGGATCAAGGGCAACTGGCTTACAGGGCCCAGGCTTCTGCTCTTGGTTGCAGCTGCATAGTTCCTTCAGCTATGCTTGTTGTCACTTGTTTCTATCTATGGTGCCTTTATAGAGGGCCACTCTAGCCAGGGCCTCATGCCTTAGCCCCCTAACAGTCTTTGATCTGAACAAATCTCCATTGTACAGCCTCTGTTTGTGTTAGATTATCTTGGTCCCCACAGAACCAACCTATAAACAACACAATCATTAAAACCTTGAAAACTAGGGCTAACAAAAAAAAAAAGGATTTTATATAATTTAGTAAAGAAAAAGTGATCAGCTTAATTCTTGGCTTTAAAAATGAAAAATCTCATGTCTTCCTCAGGCCTAAGATTCAGAAAGAGGAAATTCATTTAATTATAACAGCACAGATCTATCTTGAATCAATCAGTGTAGAATTGTCCACATCAATTACTGCAGACACACAACTGAAGTTCATTTAAATAGAAATAGAATTAAAATTTTAAAGCCAGGTGTTGGTGGGATCTGATGATATGGCAGAGAATCTGATGGGAGAATCCAGCAGCAGTAAAAGTACAGGCAGAATCTTAGCTGTGAAGAGGCCTTTGTATGGCAGAGTAGCATGAACATTACATGTATTTCAAATATTAGGAAGCTAATGCAGCCCAAAAACAATGAGTTCTTTGATGAATGTATGTGGAGACTTCAATAAGGAAGGCAAAAATTGGCCGGTACTTTCTCAGTGACTAATGTGCCTTCTGTATGGGAAATACCCTTAAATTATGAACAGTGACAACCTGCTGCGTTATGTTTTACCAATTAATAAAGAATAGTTTTTAATTGAGGTCATCCAAGAGGACAATTACACAGAAGGCTTTAGCCCAGTGATACAACATGAACAATAAGTTCTTTTTAGTGTTTCATTGGCTGTGAATGCACTAGGTTGAGCAAAATAAGCAAGAGAATGTCTTCTTATTTTTCAAAAAGAAAGAGCAAGAAAGGATCCATTAACTGGGAAGATTTCTTATTTAATGTTCCTTTTCAGATCTTAGTGAGAAGCCAATTCACTGAAGTAGACCAAAGTCCAACTGCTTGACTATTAGAAAATGTTTGTTGGTCCATTAAAAATGGAGTCAGTTTAGATGTATTAATTATATAATTTGTATATATATAATCTGTAGCTGCTGATGTGGGCATAACTGTGATACATGTAAAGAAAAAATGAAAGTTACAATACTAAGTTGTTCCCGAGAGCCCTCTGAGTATGTGAATATCTACAGGTCGTAGTGATTCCTGCTCACAGGCTATTGCTAAGAGAGCCTTCTGACCAGCCACAGTGGCATGCATAGCCTGGTGAGGACACAGTGCATGCCCATGGGCACACAGCCTCCCTCTTCATTCACTACCATGAACATGCCCTGGATATTATGCTTTCTGATAAAAATGGTTCAGCTAATTGAATCTAACATTCTTAGGCCAAACAGCAAGCAAGTCAGTTGCAGAATGTTGACCAATGCCAGTCATTTCAGATATTCTGAAAGCTGTTACTATAGGCTTTTGATAACTGAATGAAATCAGCTGTATATCATTTATCAGATACTTTGTAACTAACATGATCGTGGCTTAAAATTCAAAATCTATAGGAATAGAATCATAAACTGATGAAAGTTATGAGCCAAGGCACTGTTAATGAAAATAAAGAGGGATTGCAAACAAATTTAAAGGAAGAAAAGCTAAGAGTACAGTTTAGAGAGATGCTAAGAGATGATATACATTAAAAGTATGTAATATGCATTTACAGTATAAAGGAAATGGGAACAACTGATGCTATCACAAAGCACCCACAGTACACAAGAATGGGAATAATTCATAATTGCATAAGAGCCAATAGTGGCTTCTGTTTCATAATCAATAATATCCCCATTATCTCCTCCTATCTCCTCCTCTATTCAAATGCCAACTCATTCGTGGACACTCAAAGTGAATACTCATTATTAGAAATAATCAAATGCTTTTATGTCAAACTTGAATGTTGACATGACATTATTTTTTATTATATCGTGACCTAATTCACCACTCCTTTCAGCATATGTGAATTTCATTAGCCCTGAAGAAGTGTTTATTATTTATTGCTTAACTTTTGAGGAAAGGATCTGAGGAAACTGTATCCTTCAAGTCTTCAAATCCCCAGTAATTGCCTTTTATACATAATATAGGTGTTGTCAAAATAGGAAGTGAGAATAATTATTTAAGAATGCATTCTTAGGGCCGGCGAGATGGTTCAGTGGTCTAAAGCGCCTGCTTAGGAAAGCTCAGGCAACTGCAGGGACTGCGGTTCGATCCCCGGCACCACACGCTGTGCCAGCCCCACCACCAGGGCAGGCTGGGCCAGCCACAAAATAAATAAACAAACAAACACAACAAACAAACAAATAAATAAATAAAAATTAAAAAAAAAAGAATGCATTCTTAAATATTACCTTGTTAGGTCCTAATTATAACTCCAGGAGATTGTTTTGATGCATCTGCTATCATTATTTTATTGATTAGGATTCCTAGGTTCACAAATAATGTCATGAGTTGTGCATGACTATGCAACCACCAAGAGAAAGAGCCTGGGAAATGTTCAGGTACTCCTATGCTTTCCATCCCTGTTCTGACAGACAGTGTACCATCCTATTCTTTGAAACACTTCCCCTACAAATATTCAGGGTTTTTTTAAGTATACTGATTGGGCTGCATATTAGCAGTAAGAAAGAGAGAATATAGAAGGATTTCACAGCTGTTATATTACCAACATGGAAATACTATTTTTGTAATTCTGTCCCTAAAGAAATTCACTTGTTTCCAGTCATGTTTGGACTGCTCTTGAACATGACAGTATGTTTCTACCTAGCAATTCCAGTCTTAGTACAAGAGACCCAGAAGCACACAAGTTCTGTTCTATGAAGTAAAGGAGCTGCCTGTGAGCTTTTGGGTCTCCAAGATGCACTGGAGGCTGAGTAACAGAGACTTAGATGTGGGGTTTACTCAATATCAACCTGACTTACGTCCTGCCCATCTCAGCGCCAAGGCCATGGGTCTGCACTGATAACATGGCTCCTATCAGAGGACTCAGTGTTGCTGAAGAAGAAACGAACCTGAAAGAAAATGAGGGACTCATATTTGTACACCTTGACCCCATTCCCAGGGAACTAGTTCAAACTCTTGTAGCATACAGAACCCTGTGAAACTTTCCCTCTGCCTCAGTTTTCTCCTTGGTAAAATGAAGAAGTTGCTACATCAGTGTTTTCCAACATATTATAGCGTTGAACAAATTTTTACAATGGAGTCATGTATAAACCCCAAAATAAGAAACAAATGCAGAGGTGTTTGGCATTGACAGTGGTAAAGTTTGAGTCCTGCCAGCTGGTTCTCCAAATGATCCCTGAGGTAGTTCTTCATAAGTCTCTGTTTCTTCCCAGAAAAATTTAAAGTTGTATCAAATAATTATTAGGGCTTAAATGTTCTAAAAACTAAAATTAAAAATTAAAATGTCTAGACCATCTACAGCATATAAATATAATACAGGCAAGCAGTGCTTTGCTTTAAAACGACATTAGAATTTTTGCATAGCCTGTTGCTTTAAAGAAGTGATTTCCAACCATTTGTGAAAAGGACTATTTTAAATTCTCCCCAAGTCTTCAGGTCACTAGAATTAGATATCAAGGCTCCTGACAGTACTGAAAGTGTTGGCCTTGTGATTCAGTAATCACTGATAACTCTACTCCCTTCCCTGCTCCACCACAAAGGAGTTTAAACATGGAGGCAAATGGGTACACTTGTACTCTGTGAAGGGAGAGGGTGCTATTTCTTTTCCTCTTTCTGGGAACCCTGCCAAACTGTGAAGATAAGGGTAGAGGAAGGCCTGGTGATGGCTGAGGAAAGCAATCTCTCTCTCTCTCTCTCTCTCTCTCTC
>PVKN010017052.1:0-17543 GCA_004027915.1 Capromys pilorides | reverse complement strand
CCTCTTTCAGGTTTGGTTAATGAGAATTTAATTCTCTTAATAGCATGGACTGGGAGGTGCTAAAATTTGACAACAAAGCGATAAACAAAATACCACCCCTGTCCTCAAGGAACTAACCTTCCAGAGCTGAAATAAAGTCTTCCATGTTTTAATATATATTTCATTAACATAAGAAATAATCTGTTAAATATTAAAATATTTTCCTAAGCAGCAAGTGATCATCCTAAACCTATGTATGAGAAAAGTTCACTTGGAACGAGATGGGCAGAAATAAAATCTCTAGGTGGATAAATCAAACATGGAGTCTTAAAATTCAGTAACTCCTCAGTACCCACTTAGAGTTTCCCTCATCTCCAAGCCTTCTGAAGCCACCAGCTACTCCCAGTTTTGACAGGGGCCTCACTTTTGCAGGCTTCTCCAGCTTTGGTGGTGGAAGTTCTCACATCACACGGTTCCTTGGAGATGAAAAGCGTTGGTTCATAACAATCTTCACAGTTCACAGTGAGAAGGTTGAGCAGGCGAAGGCAAGGGGCTGCATCCAGGGCAGACCCGCTTAGAGCAGCTCGTGGTATCACAGAGGACTCATTAACAATAACATCCGGGGAACTGAACTCCCCAGCCTTGCTTTCTTCCAAATCCACAGTCTCACGCTCATTCTTCTAACAATGTCGCCTGCACTCGCGTGTCCTCAGGGCCATTTTCTCCAAGAGGACAGATGGGTGGCCCTGTGGCTTGCATGCTGGATTGTGCTCCATGAGCCGGAGTCTTGGGTGGAGACGTCCTCTCCCATGTGCACAGCAATAGAAAACACACCAAGAACATGCCTCCAGTTCTTAGCAAGCTACTAATACCACCTCTCCTAGCTCCAGCTACCCCACTATCCCCATGCCACTGCATTTCCCACAAAACATTTAAATGTGGAAATTCACTTAAGTCATGGCCTCGCACTCACCAGCTTATTTAGTAACGGAGACAAAAAAGCAATGAGTTGAGCATCATACTGTCTTAAGAATCCCATGTTACAAATATTTGCTAGTGCTGAGGCTGCTTAGTATCCTCTACCTTCATGGGTGGATGACCAGGAGGTTCTATATCCTGGATATACATCACCGCCAGTTACTTTCACATCTTCTCATTAAATTCTCATCTTTACAGCTCAGCAAAGATACAGTAAAATGAGCGCAAGACCCTCCTTCGCTTTCCAAACTTTGCCTCAGTGGTACATAGAAGGATGGTGCCCTGGAATCCTGCCCTGTGCAGTGGATGCAATTATGCAGGACCAAGCTTTAAGGGGCAGAACACTTTCAGAAGCTAAGAAGTAGAAGACGCTTTGGGGGGCATCTGAGCCATACACTCACTGTGCAGCATCACCACTAACTGAAAACAGCTTAAGAAAGCTGCAGTCGGGTCTCTGGATTTTTTTTAAAGTACACTTTATGATCTATAATTTTAAGGTGGACTCTGAGACTTTCATCCCAAAGAACAACTCAGAGATGATAACTGTTTTTCAAAACAATTAAAGCACTTTCCTCCAACCATAGACTTCATGACCACAGGTGCATTCCATAAGGAAATAAATCAAGCTACTTATTACGCAGCTCAGTAGGCATCAGAATGCCTATCTAACTTGGCCGTCTGAAGGTTTTTCCTACCTTGTTTCAAAAGCAGAAGACAGGATGCCAGTACCTGGTCTATTTAAGGGACAGTCACCATGTTCCCACTGACACTCACTGTAACCTAAAGCCCTTAGGCACTGAAGCCCTCCTCCCTGTCCCTGCTGTCCTTCACACTTTGGCGCTAGCACTCAGCAGAGGCCTTGAGCCAGCAGGTGACCTCTGTGGAAAGAAGCTGCAAATCTAAGCTGGTTCCCTCCTGTCTGTCCACAACTTTGCCAGCTGGGCTCAGGGGCATCTGCGTGCTCTCTCTGAAATGCAGGTCCCAGTTAACAAATTCCACGGGCGGACCACATATGTGCAGCTTTGCCCAAAACTGGGTGCTCTCCGGGTCATTTAAACCCTAGTAGAATGCCAGCATGCATTTAAAGAGTACCACATGGGGCCAGGGAGATAGCTCCATGGCACAAGTGCCTGCCTGGCAAGTGTAAGGTCGTGAGTTCAAACCCCGGTCCCACCAAAAAAAATAAATAAATAAAGAACATCACAAGTGAGGCAAACTTTCAAGTGGGCTGTGACTAAGCGAAGGAATTATCAAAGCCCAACAAATGCAACACGTTGGTGTTTGGGGCGCTGGTTTAAGTATCGCAGTAGCCACAAGCTACAGTTTTAAACTGAAGCTAAGCAGAAGCAACCCAGTTGATATCTAAGGGGTCTGAGCAGAGCCCAGGGCCATCTACTGAGCCTGGACAGCCTGGCTGAGGTGTCCCTTTCTTCTCAGAGCTGGCCTCCTCTGTTACACTTCCATGCAACACCCCAAGAATTCGTGCAGCAAGGGGCACACACGCAGTCATGTTCTCCACCAACAGAGCACATTCTCGCAGGCCCTAGAAAGTTCTGTAGAAGGCAGGTCACACAAATCCATCAAACATTCACTCCCAAGTGGGATCGTCCCCTGGAACCAGGCGCTGGCCTCGGCCCTGGGAACTCAGAGCTGTCCTGTTGTTCCATGAAGGGAGGCCTGTGCTCTGCAGGGTTTGTCTCCAGCCCGTGGCGCTGCTGCAAAAGGCCTGGCATTGTAAGGAGCGGGACCTAATGGAAGCAAGCCACACAGCCTTGAAGGGGCTGGGAACCGCAGCCCCTTCCTTCCCTCCTTCGCTTCCTGTGCTCCCGAGGCCTCCTCTCCCGTGTGTTCTCCACCACGTGCTCCCTCCCATGAGGCTCCTTCCCTCACAGGTTCAAAGGGGATAGAGCCCTCCTACCAGGGACGGAGACCTCTGGATCCATAAGCCAAAACACCCCTTTCCTCCTATGCAGCGATATCCACACTGCTTTGTCACAGCGACGGAAAGCTGCCTGCCACAATGCTGACCCACTGTGGGCTCTCCAGGCACGCATTCAATATCTCAAAGAGCACGCTTCTCCCTTGCCAGGCGGGCAGTGTCTGCTGGATCTAAGGAGCACGTGAAGCTAAGCTGGAGGGACAACTGTGAAACTGTGGAAGAAAGCATCAGAGGCAGAAGCCCACCTTAGTGTTTGCCTGGGCATTTTCAAGATCTGCGCCCGCAGAGGACACAGTGAGTCTGCTCTCTGCTACCAACTGCCCAGGTCCTTGGCGTGTGTATTTCAGGTTAGGTCTCTGCCACCATCATTAAAATAGCCAGCGTGTCCACGCTTGACCTTGACACTTGGAAGAGCAGTCTCCCTTTTACATAACAGCGAACACGAAGCTGTCCTGGTGCTGCCAGAGAAAGCACATTCCCCTGAGCGGAGTCAGGGCAGGACTTGGTGGCCTGGACTTCCCCAGCGAGGTCACTGAGGACCAGCAGCACAGGCCAGGGCAGTCAGGACCTCCTAAAGGTCACACCCTACACACAGGCCTGAACATAGGCCAGCAGCAGTGCCTACCCTTCGGGAGAGTCTGGCTTTTAGAAAACTCCTCTCCAAGAACTCAAGTAAGTCACAGCCACTCCCAGCCAAATTCAGGATGAAGAAGGATTCTCCTTGAGTGGAAAACAAAAAACCAAAACCACAGAGGTGCAAACTTATACCCATGAGGATGGCTACTAGAGATGAGAGAGAGAGAGAGAGAGAGAGAGAGAGAGAGAGAGAGAGAGAGAGAGAGAGAGGGAGAGAATAGAAGAGGAGGGAGACAGACAAAGAGATGGATGAGAATGTGGAAAAATCAGAACTTCTGTGCACTGCTGTAGTTCTGAGAATGCAAACTGGTACTTTAGCTATAGTGAGCAGTATGGAAATTCTTCGGAAGATAAAACAGGATTACAATATAATCCAGCCACTGCGCTTCTGAGTCTATACCCACAGTATTTGGAAGCAGGACTCAAAGAGCTAATTGTGTATCCCTGTCCACAGCACTGTGTTTTATAAATAGCTCACAGGGGAGAAAAAGCCAAGCACTCAGGGGGAGGCAGACAAATAAATGAAAAGCAGTATGTACACACAATATTCGGTTTGGAATATTATTCAGTCTTAAAAAGCAAGGGAATTCTAAGGTATGAGGCCACATTAACAAAACTGGATGGCTTCCTGCTCAGTGAACTATGGACGTCAGCCGCAAAAGGATAAATACTGCAGGGCTGAGCTTCCAAGACAGACTGAAAGCAGTCAAATTTCTAAAGACAGGAAGCAGAGCTGTGGTGGCACATGCCTGCCATCCCAGCACTCAGGAGGCTGAGGAAAGAGGGTCGCCCCGCGTTAAGCCAGCCTGGGCTACAGGGTGAGCTCGAGGCCAGCCTGAACTGCACAGTGAGACCCTGTGACCACCAGGGGCTGGGGTAAGAGCAACAGGGGGCTGCGTAGTGGGTACAGACAGAGTCACGGTGCGGGAAGAGGAAATGGGCTCTGGAGATGGATGGCAGAAGTAGCCGTGCGGTCCCACGGATGCACGCGCCGCCGCAGCGCCGTCCACCTCAGGAGGGCTGTAATGGGGAATTTTATGTTGTATGTTGCCACATTTTTTAAAAAAGGTCATGAAAGCTGCTTTCATTTGAGTTGCTGTCAGGGAGAAACAGCTTCAGGTTTTGGTGTCTATGCTGCTTCTGTGGAGAAAGGAAAGAGAAAGCAGATGGATCCAGGCTTTTTTCTTTTTTTTTTTTTTTGTTTTGTTTTTTGAGACAGGGTCTCACTACGTAGTGCAGCCTGGCCTCGAACTCACAGCAATCTTCCTGCCTCAGCCTCCTGATTACAAGAGTGCACCGCAGTGTCCAGAGGATCTAGACACTTTAGGGAAGAAAAGGTGTTGTTCAGATTTCCCTGCTGCAGGGGAGGCCTGAGCAGGCGACTGAGCCATCATGCAAGGGGACAAATCCCTGGCACCTGGGCTGTAGGTGAGGGCGAGAAGCACTGAGAACCACGCTCCTCTCAGAGCTGCATCTGCAGAAATGCTCCCTCTTCTTCTGCTCCCGAGCGCAGCAGGCACTTGTGCCTCATGGAGACTGCAAGCGCCATTCCTGCCAGAGATCGGGCTGAGACACTCACCCAGCTAAAAGCTCAGACTGTCAGGAAACATGAGTCCCTTAGAAAATCGAGCCTTTTCCATGGCAACCCAGGAGCCATGGCTCACTCTGCGCCAGCGACACCCTGGCTCTCAGGGCTGCTGCCCTGCGGACTTCACAGCCTTTGCCTTCTGGCCGATGCTCCTGCTCCTCACGCAAATGTTTATTTTTCTTTTTTTAAAAACTCTAGTAAGTTCAGAATAATAGAAATGAAAGAAGAATCCTTTTGTAATTCTGTGCTCTCTTGGCAAGCACGCTGGTTAAGAGACACAGCCATAGTTGTCCCTTGGTATTGACAGGAGATAGGCACCAGGATGCCACTTCTATATTAAAATCCATGGATGCTGAAGCCCTGTGTAAAATGGTGCAGCAGTTGCGAAGAATCTCTGCACAGCCTCCAGTATAACTGAAGTCATCTCTTATCATAAGAATACCAAGTACAACACAAACCCTATATACACAGCTGTTATTTAGGCGCTAAAGACAAGAAAATAACATATTCAATGCAGATGCAATTCTTTCAAGTATCTTGTGACCCATAACTGGTTGAATATAAAGATGCAGAACCCTCAAATACAGAGGCCCATTGAGCCTCCTTCTTCCTCTCTTTCCCTCTTTCCCCAAAGGATTTGAAGTCACCACCAAGTGGTCCACTGAGGAACTTTTACGGAGACAAAAGAAATGGAACCGCCGAGGTATCACATTCACCAGACGTCATGCATCATCCCTTGGCTGAGGGCTTCATTTTCGTATACTATTAGAGGTGTATGTGCTGATGAGGACCAGAGTCTGGTTCAGAGTGACCTGTCTCGCTGAGTCCCTTAGCGTGTTGGGCATTCCCATGGGCATCAGAACCGGTGGAAGGAATCAGAAGCTACTGACAGTGCTCCGTGTGGAGACAGAAAGTTGAACTGGACCATCGAGTATTTCATTTCAAGTCTCCTGTAGTTTGAATTTCATACTGTGTATTGTGCGTGTGTGTTCATTCACTCAGGAGCTCCATGGGAGAGGGTAAGCTTGAGGCCCTGGGCTCCACTCTCAGCACCAAAAAAATAAAATAAAACAAAATACCAATAAAATACTGGGTATACTCAGTTGAACAGAACAGATCCCTAACAGAACACTGCTTAGCCTTCTAAGAAACACATACACATTATTAAAACGGCTGCCCCATACGTCCTATAATTGGTTAAGAACCTGGGTTCAAATCCTGACTTGGCCATTTCCTAGCCATATGATTTTAAGCTAACTTTCAACCTCTCCATGTCTCTATAAGGTGGGGGCAATGACATTTCCTACCTGGTTGCATTTTCCTGACCATTCAGTGAGTGAACACACAGGAAGCACCTGGAACAGAGCAGGTACAGGAGAAGCTCTCAGTAAATGTCCCATGGTTTTAAATATCCGAGACAGACGCTGCCTCAGGAAAGGAGAGAGTTCTTCCACTTGGGTCCTGGGTACTGAGGTTCTTGGGTACAGGAGCCTGAACTAGGCCTTCAGAGGTCAGTGGGCTTCGGCCAGGTCAAGAGGAGGGAGGGACGGGAGCACAGGTAGGCCTGGGGGCCACTTGGTCGGCAGCCAGCACGGGCACTGTGAACTCCTGAACCTGCCTTCCAGAAGCTTCACAAGGAAATGAAAAAGAAAGAGCGACTTTGTTCATTTTTTAAAGCTCAGCACGTAATTCATGTAAAGTCTGACCTTTCGCATGGCATTTCAGACTCACTTGTTAAATTTCTGTTTTATGGTCTTCTTGGTAGAAGTTCACACCTGATCAAACATCTATAAATGAGCTAGTATAAAAAAAATGAAAATCCTGAACTATGAGGCAGATCCCCACACAGACCTCAGTCTCACAGACAGGCAGTGTGTGGCAGGCCGTCCATCGCTGGAAACCCAGCTGACACCTGCTACGGGGCCAACCAATTTACAACAGAGCTGTTCGTGACAGGGAAATGATACAGGACCCACGCAGTCAGCACCCACCCGCTAAAAAGCATTCCGAAGTAAGGGTCCAGCAGGTCCTACTCCCCCAGCTGTCCTCACATTTGAGATCAGATCATAATCTTGGGCTTTGCAACTTCAAAGGTCATGTGGAATGACCTTGAGACTACCTGTGGGTAGACACGATTACAAATTCAGCACCCCTAACCCAGGACTCTTAAATTCAAAATGCTCTAAAAGCTGAAACACTTCAGGTTGTAAACATTTCAGAAATGCCTTAGATTCAGCAACCCAGGTCTTTAGTCCAGAGTGTTGGAAACGTAAGAGGTTCCAGACTGCTAGCCCTGAGGTCCCCCATGCATACACGGAGAACCCTGACCTACCCAGAAGCCTGGATGCATGCCAGCACAATGCCACCAGAGTAAGTCACTGGTTGCTAGGAAACCATCCAAGCTCCCATCACCACCTTTATTTTAACAGGTATCCAAACAAACAATGTTTTCTGCTGAAAAACTATATCCTTTCCCATCCTTTGCAGATGGGGTGACCAACGAGTCATGCCTAAAGGGAAACAAAACATTTTAAAGAACTTTTGGTCCTTCTATAACCCAGCCTTTTCCCAGCTGTCAAAAAGCAGGTATGGTGGCAGGAGCCAGCAGCTACCTTGAGACCACGACAGGAAAAGGTCAGAGAATTTCTGAGACTGCAGCTGTCAGCCAGCACCACTGACCTTTATTAGGAGGGCCTGCATCTTTATTATCTCTTATCCACCATGGTAATGCTCTGTGGCTAGAGGCTACATACAATACATAGCTGACATGCTGACTAAGAATAGCACTGTGGACTGCCCGACTATTATTTCAGTGCTCATATTGGTGCACTTAATAAGGATCAAGTTTACTTGAAAGAAAAACTGAATAAAAATAGTTACACATCATGCATTTTCTCAGCAGGAAGTGACAGAAGAACAGGGGCATCTTAAGGGAGTTTGTGATCTTTTTTCTTTTGTTTAGTATTAATTTTTTGACTCATGATTTAAAAATTCACTAGTAATTTTGTCTTTTAAGTGATAGTACACTAAGCACACACACACACACATACACACACACACACACACACACACACCTTTGTGAGGCCAATCCTCTGGACTCAAAATGGAGCCCTCTTACCACTATCCCTCTGACTTCTGGGGCTGCTGGTGCAGGGAGACTCTCTTAACAGGAAGCAAGTGATAATGGAGGGCTTGTTTTGAACCAAAGTCCCGGGTTTCCTAGGGAAAGCCAGCACTGATGGCTAAAAAGGCTCATCAAAGGACAGGATGTGCAGCTGGATCTTGGGTTACATTCTTGGGTCCCCACCGCCCACTCATGGGAAGACACCCTTCAGGCGGCTTCACACAGAAGGAGACGAAACTGAATGTCAGGAAGGAGCAGCAGAGGGAGGAGGGTGGAAAGAGAACAAAAGGGAAGGGAGGGAGAGAGAGAAGACAAGGCAAAAAACAGTGCTAAAAGGAACCAACTGCACCTCTGCGAGCTGGAAGCCTGAGGCATCATTTGCCCCCATTTTGTGTAACACCTCGTGAAGTAATCAAAAGAAGGCCACTATTTCTCTCATGAAATTTTAAGTTTGAGACCAACTGAATATTCAGTGACTGGCCACCAGCTGCAGAATGACCTCACGGCACCAGATAGTCGAGTATAACTGGCCATGAAGACGCGGCTGCTCCATAGCCCTGGAGTTTCTTGCTTGTGTTTAGGGCTCTGTTGATCACAAATGATGCATTGCATTTTAGTTTGTTTTTTGGTTGCTTTCATTAATATAGGATCTCAACATTTCCAAGTTTGAGTAGGTAAAAAGTACATAAAAACTATCACATCTGCTTAAAAGCAAGCCTGTTAATTTAATAACAAACAAATAGCTAACAGCATGTGGTTCAGGTATGCACACAAATGGCATGTGTGATAGGAAAAACACGTCTGCCTTTTAGCTCTAATTTCTAGTAAAAGGCTTAAGAATCTTCTCCCTGACCCAGGTTTACAACCAATATACAATCTTGTTTAGCATAATGTTTTTTTTTTTTGTTTGTGTTTTGCAGTTCTGGGGATCAAGCCCAGAGTCTTGCACATGCTAGGCACATGCTTAGCCTCTGAGCTACAACCCCAACACAACATAATTTGGCTTTAAATTCAATCCTCTCCCTGCCAAGTAGGACAAAGGTAAATGTAAGGTCTATGAGGACCACATACAAGTAAGCAAGTGACTACATGAGGTTTTATCAACTATGATGTCAGTGCTCTCGTAGTTAAAGAAGATTCAGGTTACTCTGAAGGTAGCGTCCTCTTCTTCAATGAGTCCTGAGGTCTAATGTTAGCTTATAAACATCTAGACGGCAATAGGACCCTCTCGTTCAAGCTCACCACCTTGTCTCTCCTGAGTCATACTCCGTGTTCTGCTCCTTTGAGAACTTACAAAATGTTCTCCTGCACCCATGTGTGCGCGCGCGCGCGCACACACACACACACACACACACGTACACTCAGAAAAGACAAGACCAATAGAATTTTGGAAGCCAGAGGAAGAAGATAAAGTAGTAATCAACTAGGAACAGCCAAGAAAGCTAAATCTTAACAACAGAGAAAAAGTTGGGAAGCAACTTGAATTACCCACGGAACCCCAGTAGGAGCACCTGAAAATCTGAGATGCTGAATCCGTGTCCCCTACCTAGAGATTATCACTTCACTGGCCCAGACTTCGGAATTTTTAAAGGTTTCTCAGGAGATTCTAATACACAGATGCATTTGGGGACCATTGCCCTAGCAGGAGGGAAAATGGGAGGAATGAAACAGAGCAAGTTGCAGGAGACAGGGACTACAAGGGGGACAGTTGGTGGGATGTGCTTGAGCATCCTCAGGGAGACAGCTAAGTAAACCTTTCCTTCCTTAACTTTGAACATTAGGTATCTTGTCTCAACAATGAGGAAAAATAACCAAAAACTATAGAACAAGAATATGGATAATAGAGAATAGAAAGTAAGAGAACAAATGAGTGTCTTAAATAGTATAGAACTTAAAGAAAGCTTCCAGGGGGAGGGAAAAAAAAAAAAAAGGCCCCAAAGTAAAAAACCAAATATAGAGAAACAAAAATAGAAACAAAAAGATAGGAAGTCTAGAGGAGTAGGGAAGGAAGCGCAATATTCAAATGCAGGAGGTTGACAAGAAGAATAAGAGAACGTGAAATTGTCCAAGAAATCCCTAGACCCAAGGGCAGGCGAGTCCCACACACACCAGGCGCGTTAGATGAAACGATGACACGAAGCCTGTCACTCTTAAATTTCAGAATATCAGGGATAAACTAAAGGTCTCCTAACTTGCTAGTAAAATTGCAGGCCACATACAAAGAGTCAGGATTCTGAGCTCATTTGGACCCTTCACCAGCAACACAAAATCTTGGAGATGCCTTTTATATTCAGAAAAGAAACAACGTCCAACCAAAAAGTATGTGGCCAAATACACTATTATCCAAGTGTGCGTGTAAAGATGATTTGAGAAATGCATGGTCTCAAAAACATTATATACCTCCATCATATTGCAGGAAACTTCTGGAAGGTGTGTTACGTATAAACATGGAGTAAAGGAAGGAAAAAAAAGGCAACGCAGGCTGCCCAACAGAGGGAGTGGGAACTCCAGGGAACCCCCAGGGTATCCGCATCCCTCAGCCCCAGAAGCAAACCATGTAAGGGGGACAAAGTCAAGCTCAGCCGGCCAGAGGTGTTTTGCAGGCTGTTCTTAGGAAGGCAGGATGATAGGCCAGCAATGCACCTGGCGGTGTGAAGAGAGGACTATTCGTGTATACTTTAGTTGTGAAATAGATACTTGTCATAATTTTTAAAAGTGTTTTAAAAATCAAAGCAAAAATAACTTCAGGGAAAAAAAAAAGAAAAAAGTAAAAGTTTATATTATTTCCCTATATTGCTTTCAGCCACAATGAATGTTCTCAAAAATCACAATAAGTGAGGCATTGAATTTTCATTTAATCAAAAATTATAACAGAATCATGTTGAGAGAATGCACCCAGGAAGCAGAACATAAAAGTGTGTATTAAAAAAAAAAAAAAGATTGACCAGCACCAAGGTAAAAAAATATATATATATATATATATATATATATATATATATATATATGCTTTGGTGTGCATTTGTGGAGATGGAAAATAAAGGAATGAAGGAGGCTGAACCACCATCTGTACAGGAGTCGCTCTTAACCCTAAGTACAGAGAGCCGAGAGGACCTGTGATGTCATCAGACTCGTGGAAATAACAAAAGCATCAGAGCAAAGGAGATGTGCCCTGCGGGGAGGGCAGAGTGGGAGCTAAGGCCAGGCGGCTGCTGCTCTCACCAAAAGTGTGACACTTTATAGTTTTCAAATCATCTGGGCTGGGGAGACAGCTTGGCAGACTGAGCACCTGCCTGTCAAGTGCAAGGACTCGGATTCATGCCCTCGTACTGCATGCTGTGCTGGCCCAGGAACCCCAGGTGCACTGTGCAGGACACTAAAACTAGGCGTGGTAGTGCAATGCCTGTAATCCCAGCACCGGGGAGGCTGGGAAGGAGGATCACTATGAGTTCAAGCTGCATAGAGAAACCCTGTGCCAAAGCAAGCAATCAATCATATGAACATACTGCATACTAAAAATAAAGATTGTCATGGAAAAATATGACGGATATTATATACATGCTTTAGTTATCAATGAGTTGTCTCAATTTTTAGCATAACAATTAGAGACCTGTTTCCCCCACTACAGGGTCCGCATTTGTTCTTGGACTTACGATCAATTTTCCATGGTCCTCTTCGATCCTGGCCAGATCACCGTGCCTCATCAACTCCAGTCTGGGGTTTCTGATTCTCAGGGAGAGCTCAGGGAAAGTGGTCGGGCCAAGGGTGACTGGCTGCAGTCGTCTCTGACTAGGCAGGCGCCGTTTCTCAGGTTCCCATCTCTGGGTCTCAGGCCATTTGTCTTTTGTCCACTTGGGTCACTCTTCACAATGGCCCTACTGATGGATCATCTTAAACACAACCCGTCCTCCTTGATCTCCCTGCTGCCTAGAGCGGCATTTCTTCCCTACCCCCAGCATCTACTACAAGGACTGCCCACACAAGGGACACCTCAGAAGCGTCCTGGCCATCGGCACCCAAAGCCCACATCCCCCGAGGTTCCTGTTCTGAGGTGTGGCAGGACTTTGCTCTGGGGAGGGGCACAGTCGGGGGTGGCAGAAATTCTGAGCGCTTGGAGCTACAGGGCCAGCGAAGGGTGCACAAGATTTCAGTCCACCTGGGAAGAAACCAAACCCTAACCCAAGAGGAAGTACTGGGGGATCTTTCGTCACCCTGCACTGAAGAAAGGAAGTGGGAAATCCTAGGAGAAAGCGCACAGGCAAGAATAAGAAAGAATAAAGTGCCCCTTCCTTCCTTCTTCTCTTCCCTCCCTCTCTCCTTCCTTCTTTCTTTCCTTCCTTTCCTCCCTCCCTCCCTCTGTCCTTCCTTCCTGTCTTCCTTGACTAAGTGCTAAAGTTTGGATCTTAAAGTCTCATGTGTTACAAACTTGGTCTCCGGCTTCTACTTCTGTGAGGCAGGGGTACCTTTCCTTGGGGTTGTGCCCTCCAAGGGGATGGTGGCTTCCGGCCCCACTGCCTTCCTCCTCACTGCCTTCCACCTCCTGGCCAGGAGACCTGTGGCCTTACTCCTACCAGGATGTGCTCTCCTCTAATCTCCATTCCTGAAAGCAATGAGTTGCGCTTTCCTTTTAGCCATTAAGAAACCTACCCCAACCCTGAGGGGGTAAAAGCCACACCTGGAGTTGTTAGGCCACTACTGAAGGTGGGAAGACATAGAGAGGTCAAGTGGCTCAGAGGAATCCCGCCCTGCAGTGGCCCCAAATCCTTGGCTTCTCCTACTGCACAGTGAACCAGAGATTGACCCAGGCTAAGACCCAGTCTATCTATATAAGTATCGTAGACAGTACCAGGGACTCCCAGCAGGAGAGACCAATGAAGCAACACCTAATGATTTTTTATTGTCATCGTGTCGGACACTGTGACCTAAAAGGTGACCCTCAAGCTCACTATGTGGGAGAGAGGCAGGCAGAAAGGCGGAACCTAAAGAGCAGAAGGAATCTGCTGCTTCTGGCCTTGGTGTCACCCTTCACGCTTATTTAAGAACCGGCTCCATCAGCGAAATAAAAATCAATGGCCGTCACCTTATAGGACAAAGAAAAGCGGCAGCACAGCCTGAAACCCAGAAACCTGCCCACTGCGCTATGATTCTTGCCACAAAGAAAGAGCATGACTCCAGGAAGCCCCGCGCAGCTGTCAGCATTCCGTGGAAGTAGAGGAGGGTGGAAGCTGCCCAGGCCTCTAGTGCAAACCCACCCCACATGGCCAAGCAGGGGGCCCCCGGAACAGAAAACAAGTCAGTGCTTCCAGAACTGTAGAATGCCTAAGAAGCACTCAGGGCTGCACTGGACACAAGACCGTGGAAACTGTGACTTCCTAGAAGCCAAGACCATGGCTCATTCTCAAGAAATGCTTGGTTTGTGGGTCACTGATGCTGCTAGCACGAACTACCATGCGCAAGGTGCTCGCAGCAGCTCTGGCGCGGTCCCTTATTTAACATGTACCCTTCCTTTCTACATGCTGAACCCCCCCCTCTACAACAAGTAAACTGGGGCACACAAAGGTTAAGGAAGGAGTCCAAGGACACAGGGGTGGCCAGGAGCGGGTCTGATGTGTCCATTGTCCAAAGGCCTGAGGGCCAGCGGTGTGGCTCCATGACAGAGCCCTCACCTACTGTGCATATGTCTCTGGCTCAACCTCTAACAATAGAAATTGCACAGAGATATTCCCCAGGTCCTTCAGTTTTAAAAACAACGTTGCAGCGGGTGGCGTCCGCCACACACAGAATAGCAACTGGCAGCGCATTTGGTTTCTTTGTATTTGTGTGGCTGTGTTTTTCACGTGTGAAACACAGTGAATCCCTAGCTTCCTGCAGAAAGGGAGTGCTATGCTCTGGGGCAGCAGCATGGCAGAGAAGCAGAAACGCAGGCACAGGAGCCATTGTTGACTCCAAAGACAGGGAGAGGCTCTGGGGCAGGGAGGTGGGGAGATCTTCTGGCCTGAGACGCAGAGGCGGAGATTTTCTGGCCTTGTCAGGGTCGGAGTTTGAGGGGCAGGGTCAGTGACACACAGGAGCTGATTGGAGGCTCCCTTGTGAGGGCGGGACAGGTGAAAGGAAGCTGTATCTAGGGCTGGAGCCAGGAAGGAGGAGGACGTGGTCACTGGGAAGAGAAACTACTGTCTGAGGAGTCAGCCATGTTGAATCAGGACCATGACAATTTAGCAGTCTGTACTTGGGTGGGAACCTATAGGGAGAGGTTTGGATCCTCAGCCCTCTGCAGCGGCCAAATTAATACTCACCATGTATTTAGTGGCTGAAGAGAGAGCCACTTGAGAAAAGAATGTGTGGCAAGGCCCGGCCTCGGGGCGCAGGCCCATTGCTGCCTTAGTCTGCCAGCTGTGGCCTGCACACCCCCTGCATTTGCGTCCTCGTCTTCTGCCACATCCGCTCCCAGCATCTGCAGGCTGTCCCCGCACTGTGTCCCAGTAGGGTCTTTCCTCATCCCCTCTCGCACTGGCTCCCCAGGCGCGCACCACGGGCAGCTGAGGCACCACGGACTACCTGCAAGGCCACGAACTGTGTTTTTCTTCTGTTCTAGTTACCGCAGGGACCCAAATTGCTCAGCACCTGCCAGCGTGGACTGTAAGGGATTTCGCATCTGGGGGTCCTGATCTTCAGGCGCCCACTTCCTACTCTGCAGACTCTGGGGCAGTTCAGTCTTGCTGAGCCCAGCCAGCCCCATGGAGCTCCCAGAAGCTGGTCCTGCCTCCAACCCAGGAAGAGATGAGATCGAAGCGCCGGCGAGGACTGCTGCTGCTGCGGCCTCAGCTGCTGTCTCCATTTTGCCACCTCAGAGTCGGTGGAGGGCGAGTCCTCGCGGGCGGCTCTTTGAACACGCAGCACAGTGCTTCAGAAATATTCTCCTCCCTCTGGGTCGAGACCCACCATTTTTGCTCGCACTCAGGCTCCCAAGGCCCTTTAGCTCACTCGTGACGAAGCACACTTCCTAGCTGGTCTTACTGACAGGCCACACCCCATTTCCATTTGAACAAAAACACAAGATGCCCTGGAAAGCTAGGAGCTCACAGAAAGAACAAATACCACATTGGTACCCTAAGGTGCCCCAAATATTTCCTGGGTATACTAAAGAAGATCCACTGTGTATGTGACGTTCAAATGGTGTAGAAAAGGGCCCAGGTGTCCCGCAGCCCCCCCTCCAGCCTTGCCTGCAGCAGGCGGGGATCCAGCTCCCACAAGGACGGCCTCTCTCAGGCTAGGGGTGCTCTCCAGACCACAGACCTTGGTCGATCAGGTGTGTTTTTGTAACTTTGAACCTCACTGGGGAGGGAGTGAAGGTCTCACGTCATGGCTTTCTAGGACATGTTTCTTCATTTGCAACCTTGGGAGGGGAGCTTCTGACAAAGACGAAGGACGCTCCCTCAGAGCCAACGGCTGCTGGGACTTTCCTGTTTATAGAACCCAGAAGGGCCACTCAAGCAGTTCCTCCCAGCAAAGACACGAGCCTATGACCCTGCACACCACCATCCAGAAAAAAAACACAGCTAGCAAAGGTCAAGCCGAGCCCCTGAAAAAGCCCACTACCCTTCCTTCACAACTGCGTTATCTGGAGTCTTACTCATACAGTGGCCCGGGGCAGCAGGGATGAACGTACAGCAGGCTAAGGCCAAAGCCGGATGAGTTCCAACAAGACGCCCATGCGGGTGTGAGCCGTGCACAGAGGCCCTGGGAAGGCAGATTTGCTGAGACCCAGCAGCTTGGCTTCAGCGGAATCCCTGGGAGGAGGCCTCAGAAACCAGGGTCCTCCAGGCCTGTGGAGGGACAGCCCTAGCAATCAACTGCCACAGAGAAGGGCAGTTTTTTAATTTGGCAAAAATTCAGTTTGTCAGCTTAGAGTGACTTCATTCCATTGGAAGGGGTGAAGAAGAAGGCACAGAGCAAGGCGCCAAGTCTCAGAACTCCAGCTTTTCTGCATTGCATCGTTGAACAGGAGACTCCACGAAGCACGAGGGGAGAGCAGGGCCTGCGAGGGGAGAGCAGGGCCTGCGTGGTCGGCGGCGAGGACACCCGAGAGGCTGATCTGCAGGCAGCGTTTTCTTGCTCAGCACTTTGCATCAAAAGAAAGTGTCAGAGGAGAAGCAGGGAATGAATAGGGCAGTGTGGGATCCCCTGAGGCCGATGAAGTATTTTTAAATCTGGGATAGAAATGGTCTGTCTTACTTCATGCAGAGGAGACCCTTGCCATGGACCTCCACACCCTGGGTTTTTTCTTCCTCCTTATGTGCAAGAGGGGAAAAAAATGGAGCGTATGTACCTTAAGCAAACATGGAGTGAAAAATTACCCATCCACCTAGCAAACGCCTGTTTCCAGGAAATGAATTTTAAAAGAAAATTCTTGATGTCCTGAGGTTGAGGCCAGGAGGCGTCATGACTTTGAACGTGAAGGATAAAAGGACCCCGTGTCCAGGTGCAGTCGGGCTGGTCTCTTTCAGCTGCTACAGAAGGCGGCTTAAGCCCCTGGTTGTGGTCCAAGAATATCCTGGCAGCTAGCATTCTGCATTAAAATTTATAACCATGAAAGGCCTTCCCTTACAGAAAAGTTAATTCAGGCTGGAGAGCCTTTTTTGAAAGTCTTTTAAAGAGGCTAGTCATCAGAAGAGGCTATATGGAAAACGCGGTAAGGAATGCGTTGCACTCCCTACAAAGTGTGCTAAAAATACAGCAACAGGAATCTGAGAGGGAAGGAAAATGGCACCAACTATAATTTCGTTTCTAAAATGTCCCAGGAATGAGCCTGGGATTGCCAGAATGACCTTTACAAGACGACCCAAAGATAGGAGGACCAGTAGCGGGAAACGGGGCCTGTCTGGAGTGGAAAGAGCAGCATTTCAGGGGCTCAGCTCTGGGCGCCCCAGGCTCCCCTCCCTCTGGACTCCGGTTGCTCTGAAAGGACCCACGGTAGTCACCATCTCTCTCACCACTGGCCCTGTACTTCTAGTCTCCTAAAAGCCACCTGGCCTTAAACCTTTCCACACCTCAGGCTTTAGACCAAAACTTCACTTGTTCAAAGAGACTGCCCTTAAATCCCACCAGATTAGAGAGAGTCCTCTCGCTCTGGACTCCTCCAGCCCCTCTCTTAACTTAACCTTGACCCCCTTTCCAATCCACCTGACTTCTCTGTACAATGGGGAGGTAGCAACTAGCAGCTACTTCTTTTATTGTATACATACAGCATCCCTCCCTCCCTCCCTCCCTTCTCCCTCCCTCCTTCCCTCCCTCCCTCCTCC
>PVKN010017051.1:0-17545 GCA_004027915.1 Capromys pilorides | reverse complement strand
ACATATGTCCTGTGTGTACAGTAATTTTCTAATTCTGAATGTTTTTATGTGGAATGTTTGTAGTGAAATGTTAACCTCTCCTAGATATGGAAGCTATGCCATGTGTCCTGTGTTGAGAATGTGACCAAATCCCAGAACAAAAAGAATTCAGTGGGTTTGTGGTCCTAAATAGTCAAATTAAGCACTCAGGAGTGAGCCAGTGCAAGACTCTTCTATAAGGGTGTTTATTAGCTTTTAAAACAAAATGTAATCCTACTCTTAATATAAACCTTTCTTTAAAAATCTTCAAAACATTTCTATAGTGTTTATCATGCAACAAACATTGCTTTAAATATGTTTAGAGATATTATCTTAACTATATGAGGAAAATCATTACTACCTCATTTATCGATGAAGAGTCTGAGGAAAAAAGTAGGTCATTTGTCCAAATTCACACAGCTCTGTGCCTGGTCTCTGTGCCATGCTACCTGATTCCTTTAATAAATGGCCAAGTCTCTTCCATATTTTCCTGATGCCTACATTGGAAAGACATGTGATGGCATTCCCAGTTCTTTCTTCAGGTCCTACTCAAGTTGCAAGGCTCAAACCCAAGAAGTTTGAGATGTGGTCTTATGAAGAGCTTTCATATCAGTGATGGTACCTGAATAGAGAGAGTCTTGGTTAGAAAAAAAAGAAGCTATCCATTAAAAATATTAATTCTCAGTCAGGAGCAAATGTTCAAGCCATCTCTTCTGGCAAGAATCTACAAGACTGACTTTGCTTCCATAAGTTTCTTGGTGAAGAATATGAGTCAGAAAGAGAGTATGAATGGAACCTGTGCTAAAGATTAGCTATTCAAATGTGTGTGGGTATTCAGGAATCCAGATTTTTCTTCTTTAGGAAGAGGTTAATAGAAGCTAGCAGAGCTACACAACAAAAACTCTTACCTCTCATCACAGCAAAAACCCAGTTGGCTGAGTGACAAACAAGTGACAAAATCCACCTCCCTTTTTGCTCATTTTTGAAGTGAGAAGGGAAAATTATACGGCACTCAAGCCTAATCCCACTCTGAGCCCATTTGGAATTCACCATGCCCTTGCTCTTAGTGATCTGGCCTCTGAAAACCTTTCCATCCTCATCTTACATCCCTGGGCTCTTTGCCAACTCAATTCCAGCCACATGTGCATTGTTGCTGTTTGCTACAACACACTGAAGTCTCTCCAGTTTAGGGCCTTTTTACTACAATTCTCTCTGAGGATGTCCAGTCCCTGGATCATCATCTGATTTGTTCTTTTTTTATATAATTCAATAAGATGGTTCACTTCTTCAGTCAACTCTTTAGCGAGCCTATCACCAAAAATTCACGTTAAGTTATTCTCCCACTCCAGAACTAAGGTTGATGTCTATATGTCTCCCAAGAATTTCACACAGTCATAGAGGTTTTTTTGGAGGTGGCTGAATCTGGAGTGTATGGTTGAGTGTTGTGCAGTGCTAGGACTAAGGGGAGTGATTTTGAGATAGGCCCATTGATTGGATCGGTGCCCCCATGAACCTGGTAGACTAGACACAACCCAAGGGACAGAAAGTCTTCCCTGCTTTCTCTCATTGCCTTTGCTGTTTTCTGCTGTGATGAGCTGTTGCCACTCTGCTATGTGCCATCCTGCCACCAGCTGAAACCTTTGCAAACTGTAAGCTACATAAATCTTCTTTCCTTCAACTTTGAGTATCAGGCGTTCTATCTCAGTAACAAGAAAAGAGTAAGACACGCTCCATCAACCACCCTCACTTATCACTGCCCATCGCTATCTGCTGTTCCATTACTGTTTAGAGTCTGCCTGTCTCCATTAGGTGAGCCCATAGAGTGAGACATCGCCTGCCTCATGCATCACTGTAGCTCCAGTGTGCATGGGAGAGATAAGGGAACAAATTCAAGAAGCAGCAAGTTTGGGCACCCTCCTCTTTTGCCAACTCCCTATCTCTCAGTGGCATGTTGGGAATCTTCAATGACATCCTGGTTCATTATACTACCTGCTTCCCAAGAAGAATAGAATCAGGCCAACACTTCATTGCTGAGGAAAGCATTGAACCTGTGGTACCACCTGCTCTGAGCTTCCAGGTCTCTGTGTGGCTGGTCCAAACCTGGTGGCCAGGCAAGCTGAGCAAGGCTGGATGCAGACCTTCTTTACAGCCAGAGAAGCTCTTCAAATGATGCTACCATGGTTGGTGGGCCACTCCCAAGGACAGAGGTGTCCCTTTCCTCCCAATAACCAAACTGGGTACTGCATTAGACTGCGGTAGACCTTATGCCTTGTGTTTCAGGCAAGACAGAGCAAAGCCTCTGAAGCTTTGAGAAGATGCCTGGAGTTTGAGAAGCTGCTCCTCCAGTTCAAAAGGAGAAGTGAGACTAAACTCCTAGCTGCCTCCTAGGGACCTTGGCGGGGTTTTGACCAGTGTGAATCTCCTGGGACGGAAGTTAAATGAGAAGGAATAGCACTGTTGAAATCAGAGGACACAGTCAGAGTGTTGCTGCCTGGATTTCAGAAAGCAAGACCAGATACTTTACATGAGGGGCTAACCGTCTTGACATCCTGTAAGCTAGATGTATGAGAAGATTCTGTCTCTGTCTGCCTCTCTTTCTCTCTCTCTGTCTTGCTGTCTCTTTCTGTCTCTCTTTCTGTCTCTGTCTCTCTCTCTGTCTCTCTGTCTCTGTCTCTCTCTGTCTCTCTGTCTCTCTGTCTCTCTGTCTCTCTGTCTGTCTGTCTGTCTGTCTCTCTCTCTCTCTCTCTCTCTCTCTCTCTGCCTGCCTAACTCTGTCTCTGTCTCTTTCTCTTGGTCTTTGTTTCTATCTCTGTCTCTGTCTCTCTGTCTTTCTCCCTCCCCCTCCTTCTGCATTTCTCTGTGTGTTTCTCTCCCTCTCCTTCTATCTCCCTCTCTTCTCTCTGTCTCTCTGTCTCTCTCTCTCTATCTCCCTCCTTCCCTCCATCCCCCTTTCTCTCATTCTTCTCCTCAAATGGTGTACAAAGTGCACAGTGACAATACAGGGCTAATGATTTTCTATCCTGCCATAAAAAGATTATGGGGCAGAGTCTTAAGCACTTCTTTGTTCTAGTTTTTGATCAAGAAACTCTCCCTTAAACATTGTTGACACATTGCTTGCTGCAACATCAGCACCCCTTTACCCCATTCAATACTGTGAAGAAGGAAAATAATGACTATTCATATTCCTCATAGTATTGAAAGCAATTAAGTCAATCTTAGTGCTCTCTCTCTCTCTCTCTCTCTCTCTCTCTCTCTCTCTCTCATTCATGAAAGGCCATGTCCCCACCACCTTCAGGTACTGGGTCACCCTTTCTTGACTTGTAATTCTGTGCATAATTTCATAGGGCATAACTCTGAAAGGTGCATCTTTATCTCATGAGGTTTTTGACAGCTCTTGGGACAATAAAAGTTCTCTTATTTAGTAGCCTCTCCATCACTTTTAATCTGGAAAGTCTCTGTCTGACTTAAGTTTGGGCCTGAAGGCTCTTTGGTTGCACAGGCTCGCTACATTCTACCCTAGACAGCACCACCACATTTCTCCCTGACTGGACTGGTAGTATCCCATATTCATTTTCTTCAACATAGTTGGCTTCCCAAGTTCACCTAATATTTATTTTTAAGTCACTTGGAGTTTCAGATTCCTCAGTCAGCTGAGCAGAGATGCCTTTGCTGACAAGGTCATGGAGCAGCCCTGACCCCAAGAAGATGCTGAGGCAGCCATGTTTTGGACTTGCTCCTTGAAGGTCATTCTAAGCCTTTGAGGACAGCTTCTTTCAGACTGCTTGTTGCTGCGTGCCCAGCTGATGTTAGGCCAATCTGGGCCTCACCTGGGGAGTAGCTTTGGGCCAACTACTCTCAGCTTCCTTTGTTCCGGGATGTCGCTGCACACACAGCTTCCGCATGGTTCTACATGTCTAGAAGCCTTCTAGGCTCTTCCCACCATACACACTTAACCAATTTAAAATATAATCATAATAATTAACTGCACATATTTCCATCTGTTGGGTGTCCTCATTGTCCCGTATTCATCCTTTCAGTCAATTATACCATATTTGTTGTTTTTGCTTACTGTTCTTTCATTTATTTCTTCTTCTTCTTCTTCTTCTTCTTCTTCTTCTTCTTCTTCTTCTTCTTCTTCTTCTTCTTCTTCTTCTTCTTCTTCTTCTTCTTTTTGTATTTTAGGGAAGGGTCTACAGGGTGTTCAGGGTCTCACAACTAGATGGGACTCGTAGTGATCCACCTGTTTACAGACTCCCAAGAGCTGGGATTACAGGTGTGTGCCACCACATCCAGTCTAAGCACACTCTGGGGGTAAGGCTGGTATGGCAGGTTCCTGGATCAAACCCCCAGCCCCTTTGTCTGCTTGCTGGCACTTTAACCCACTGAGCTATTTAGCCAACTCTTTTTTTTTTTTTTTTTTTTTCTTGACTTTAGGTTACTCTGCTATCTAAGATTGCTGGGTCGCCTTGGTTTAGATGTAAGTCTCCAGCATAAATACCACAGCAGTCTTTCCTTATATGTGGGGCATACTTTCCAGTAACCCCAGTGAAAGCCAGAAATCCTGGATAATTGCACCCTATATTTACACATCTAGGATACGTTTTAAGTTATGAGTTAGGCTTTCCTCATCGCTGGAGGAGCTCGGGACCTCTCTGTGGCTGAGCATGCTGTGGTACTTTTGGGAGAGCTCTGGTGCTTACCTTCAGCATTTCTTCCTAGCTCCAGGTCAGACCCCTCAGCCTGCTGTCACAGATCCTTCATCCCGCTGGCATAGATTTTCTAGCCTCCCCCGCTGACTCTTGGGCCTTTCCAACACAGATCCGTGAAGTGGGCCTGCATGAGATATTGTCTAGGCCTCCAGCTGCACTTGTGGGAGGCATTGTTATGAGCCTTTGGTTTTTGTCTGCACTCATGCTGAATATCAGGATCCAGGCCATTAGCTGGAGTCTTTAGTATTTAGTGTGCAGATACGTTTCCTGAACTTCTGCATGGTTCTTGGATGATTCCCTATAAACTAATATTATAAAATATGTCCTATACATTGTTCACCTTGCAAAAACCCCAAACCATGACAATTATAATACCTAATAATTATGTAAGAATTAATTATGACTTTCTAAAAGATCACTATATCAATAAACAAATTTTGACAACTGACTTTGTCAGTTGTGAAGAGAAAGTATTCTGGGTAAATTAGGACGAATATTACATCTCTTTAAAACTTTCATGTTTATGAAGATCTAAATGATAGTGCAGGCAGAATAATGCAGAACAGGTTTCTTGTATTCCTCATCTTTATGTAATTTTGTATTGCACTCCTGACTAAACTTTTCCTGAGTCACATTTTGCTCTCTGCAAAAAGTTAGTAATGTGCTAGCCCTGACCCCGGGGCACACGGATTGAGACTGGGAATGGTGGCGTGTACCTGTAATCCCAGCGCTTGGGAGGCTTAAAGCAGGAGGAGCACTATGAGTCCCATCTATGTAGTGAGACCCTGTAGACCCTGTGCTAAATACAAAACGCGCATGCGCGCGCACACACACACACACATACACACACACACACAAGTGATCAATGTTATTGAATGTGATTCTCTGACTCTCATACAGTAAACATTTAGACAGCAGAAACCACAGTAAATCTTATTTTTTCAGTTCAACAGTATTATAGGGTTAGGGAGGAAGTGAAGTGGGTTTTTGTTTTACCTGGATTCCAAAGGATTTCTGAGTCTCAAACAGTGATCACCACAGTGAGTTTTATCAACAGCATATTTATAGAATGGAAGAAGTCTGAAGGAATCTTGTAGATGTTGGAGAATTTTCTCTGTCAAAATAACAATCATGGAGATGCCAGGACAAATTTAGAAATCATATGCACAGAAGTGTCTCAGAGCTCCCGTATGTGTGCAGAAAGGCTTCACGGGACAGAAAAACGTAACCAAATAAGCGTGATCTGCAGGAAGACAAGGAGCGAGTCACGGTGACCAGCCTTCAGCACCCTGCGCTCTTTGATGGAAAAATGAAACAGCAGCTTATCTACGTTCTTTTCAAAAGTTACTTAACAAAAAACAGTCTCAACTGTCAACTTAGGTGACAGTGCCAGCATCAGAGGACTGGCTGCCACCAAGGACTTCTTCCTGTCTGGAGAACAATCAGCTTGAGAGCTGAAGCTGAGAGCCAAAACCAGTGGGAGATTCTGAGATGCTTCTGTTCCTGGAGAGCCTGCCCTGTCCCGAGGGCCCATTTCCACATTCAAATGCTCAGAACGATTTTATTTTCAAGAGATTGCTGAAAGCAACAAAGACCTGCAAAAAAATATTAGAAGTACAGTAATTGAGAACAAAAATATTTAAACAGGTTTTGTAAAAGAAAATAACTTCTTCGAGTTTTTCTTTTATAATCATTTACTGAGCACCTATAAAGCACTACACACCTGGAATCATGTGGCCCAGATTCTAATAATAGCTGCGTCACTTGCTGCTTGTATACTGGTGAGTTAATTATTTGCCTCTTGACTTCCCCAACTGTAAAATGGAATAAATAACACTATTAACCTCTCAGGAGTATAGTCAGCATTCTGAGAGTTAATATTTATAAAGCAGTTGAAATATTGCCTGGCACACATCCTGTAGTGTCTGTTACATTAGAATACCAGGCACTACTCTTGGCATTTGGGTTAAGACAGTGCACAAAGTATTTCTTGCAAGGTTATTTGAAAGCCACTTCATCATCACAATCAACGTCTCTCTGGTGGCGAAGACATAATCCATTATTTCTGCTAGCTGTTTTAGAAAGGAAAGCTTAATATTTGGTGGTCATGTTGGCATATCCGAGACTGATAGAAATAGCAAAAAACATCTTACTTTTTAAAACAGTCAGCCTCAGTTGGAAATAAATAAATAAATGCTGCTTGAGATAACTTCTTAAAAAAAAAACCAAAAAGACAGAACCAGATGATGTCATGGAAGGAAATGTAGGGGGAGAAGGGAAGCACGTGTTGATTCACCTACCCCAGAGAAGCTGAGAAAAGAACAATTTGATGGGGTAGGTGGCTCCCAATTTCAGTAGAAATTTCAGTGGAAATACTGTGAAAGCCAGATTACTAGTCATTAAGGAAGCTGCTCTCTGGAGAAACTGGAAGAAAATAAGAAAGATAATTCCTGGAGATGTTAGCATTTTTTTAAATCTGTTAAACAAGAAATCCAAGTGATTAAAGAGAAGATAATGGAGAAGAAGAAACGAAAATGCACAGGAAGGAAGGGGTATAATTGATAACCGTTTCAGAGGTGGTGAAAGAGGATGAAGACTGATACGGTAAAGGTGAGTTGGAAAAATGAATGTGAGAGCTGAGATAGGAGATCTTGATTTTCATGGTGTAAGGAAAGGGACATTTCTTTGGGCACTTAGGGAACACAGAAAAGTTTAGCTCTCCTACTATGCAGAGTCTCATAAGGCTTTAGCACGGCATGAGTAAAAGGATATTCAATTAACCCCAGGCATCCCACTGAGATCAGATAGCAGCAATTTGTGATAGAGCAAAGCACAAGTTCCAATAATGACCCATGTTCCTGAATGGCTTGTCACAGGAGAAGCAAGGATCACATGCTTGGAAGAACCAAGTATGGAAAAAGGGATTGTCACCCTGTAGCTGATCTGGCCTGGGAAAAAAATGTAGCATAAACATAGTTGGGAAATAGGTATAGATTTAGGAATTAGAGGACAGAACCTGGTTTGGTCAGTATGTGATGGAACACCAGGCACCAATACCAGAAAAACATTGAAGGAGTATAAGGGACCGGAAGTGGCAAAGAGAAGAGGACCAGGAATCAAATCTTAATGATGTGCCAGCCAGAAGAAGAGAAGTTACTACAGAAGTTTTGAGAAGTAAACTTACAGAGGCAAAAAGACAAATGGAAAAATATAATAGAGAGCAAGAAGAAAGTTTTAAGAAGGAACTCGTATCATATATTTAAAGTGATAATTCTTACAGTATGCAATATTAAGAGTAATGGTTATTGAATGCTAGTGTTAAACAAAGCCTAGCACTGTTTCATGTGCATTACTCTACCAGATTTTCTTAGCTACCCAATGAGCCAAGTCTAGTTGGAGAACAATGAAGCATAACCCATGTGAAACAATTTATCCAAGATTGCACAAAATGAGTTTCTAGCCCCAACCCTGAACAACTTTCTTACCTTAGGAATTGAAAATAATTTCTGAAACATTTTCTGTATTATTGAAATTGTTATTACCAATATAGAATCCCATGCACATGTTATCTTCATTACGTTTCAGGGCATATGATAAGAATTCAAGGGAGTCATTGTTAGAGTTTCCACCAAAGAATTGTTAGAAACTGATGGATGAGCAGAGAGATGGGGATGGACAGAGCGCATTTCTGGGAAACATGAGCTTGGAGGAGGGGTTTTAATAAAAGAGTACACAGAAGGTGGGGGTTGGAATGTGCTGATTGGAACTTGACACGAATGAATGAAAGTCCAGGCTGAGAGAATAGTGATGTAAGCTTAGGCAGCTTATCTTTCATTAAATAAGCTGCATTTTCCTTGGGTATGAAATCATAATATTAGCACTGTTATGGTTTATGTCTAGATGTCCCCCTAAAGCCTCATGCAATCATGGGGCAAGAACTTCTAGAGTTTGAGATTTGAGTCATGATTCATTGGGATTATGTGTTTTAGTACTGATGGGACTATGGGTTTGAGTCCTTCTGGGATTATGGGTGTGGCCTAAGGTGGATAGGCTGAGGCAGAGAGCCTGAATGTGATATAAAGAGAGACAGAGAGACAGACGTTGGTTGTTGCTCCCTGCTCCCCTGGTTGTTTAGTTTCCTCTGTCACCATATTGTTGCTGTTCTGCCACCATGAACTGACTCTCTGCGCTGTTCCACTCAGCCTTGGGCCAGCTGAATATGGACTGAAACCTTCAGCAACTGTGAGCTAAATAAACCTTTCCTTCCTTCATTTTGAGTGTCAGGTATTTGTCCCAGCAACAAGTAAAAAGTAACTAAGACAAGCACCTACTTTGATAAGTTTGATCTGAAAATTAAATGACACAATCCCTATAAATACTTTGGTACAGTACTTACCTCATAATATGCATTCAGTAATGTTGTACTATGAAAATTGCACGTATCATATGCCTAACTGTTTTGTAATGATATTGGCTTTCGTTCTAAAAGTTTCTTCAACTTAGACGTTCATGCTATAGCCATGTTTTGGTTAATCTTCTACCATGTCTGCTATCTGCATAAATTAATGCAGCCCATATCATATTCTAGAACACTTGTGTATCTATTCATTTCTTTTTCAGATAAAATTTTGTAAGGCAAATATAGCAAATTTAGTTACCTTCTCTAAGTTGGAAATTATGTGCTCTGAGTAGATAAGCATTCTGCTTGGTAAAGAATCACTATATCTGCTGTGTATATACAGCTAATCATTTTTCAGTCATTAATATGTGATAGAACAGGTTACTAAATCTGTGCCGTTTATCATGTCAATATTTAATTATTCAAAAGATCAATTTAGGGGGCCAGCGAGATGGCTCAGTGTTCTAAAGCGCCTGCTTAGGAAAGCTGAGGCAACCTCAGGGACTGAAGTTTGATCCCCAGCACCACATGCTGCACCAGCCACACCCCCAGCACAGGCTGAGTTGGCCATAATAAAAATAAAAATAAAGAAATAATTCTTTTTTAAAAAAGATCAATTTAGTACTGTTACTGTCTCTTCTTTCTAGGAATCGTCATTCTGAGCAGTTACGTTATTCTTCCTACAGAAATGCAGAGCCCCAGTTGTATGCCTCATAACCCAGGACATCTGACCTCTGAGAAAAGAAATGTATATGACATAGATTTAGGAACATGTTGGGCTCAAACAGACAATTTCCTCAAAACACTAAAAATATAGTAGGAGGACAAACTATACTCAAATCCAGGGCCAATACTTGGAATTAAGGAGACATCTAGGCACCAGCAAACTAACGGGTTGTTCCTCTGGGTCCAGGAGGTATACGTTCACCTAGAAAAATGGGGAAGAGAAAAGATGACCTAGAAATTAAGCAAATCTACAGCCTAGAAACACCAGAACTTGAATTTTAGAATTAGAGGCTAAATTTTAGATAAACTCCATTTCAAACAGAAAACAATCCTTATTAAGGAGCTTTACTCACAAGACTAAATTCTGCCCTCAGATTCCTAAACAAATCTGGGTCTGAAATCAATATAGGCACTGTTATAAAGGATTTTAGGATTGAATCAGAGAGTCGGATTTGGCTCCCAGGACACAAACCACCCTACTAATCCTGGGGAAGGGATTTGCCCATTTAAAGGATTATAAATTTTTGAAATGCATATTCTGCTGATAATACTTTTCATTTCCTGCAAATATAATTACTGAAGGATATTGTCTTTGCAAGTAGAATGAGACAATGCTTTTACTGTTGTAATTTTTATTCTCTTTGTTTCAAAATGTACCAAATTTCATAATAATCAGACATGAAATTTCATGACCCCAAAGGCTACACTTCTGAAAGACTCAAGGAGATAAATTGGCAACCAGCAGATCCAAAAACAATTGCATCTCAGAGAAAGTCTCCTTGACTTCTGATAATCACACTTTTCAGAATAAAAAAAAAAAATGTCTGAAACTTTAGGTGACAATGACAGTCACACAGAAAGATCTGGACAGGAGAGGACAAGTCCAGCAGACTGGCTCAGTGGGTCTCTCATGCTTGGATAATTCCCACTCTGGGCTTGCGTCAAATGAGTGAAGTAGAAGGCTGTAAAACAATGTTGAAAAGTAGTACAGCGATAAGTCCAACTCATTTATTCTTGACCTTCTTTCACGCAATTGGCTCTCTGACCTGCCTGTCAGGCTCAAAGGAGAAAGAAAGAGCGAAAGCAACCCAGTGAAACACTTGTGGTCATGTAACACTTTGCCTCCAATGCTTTTAAGGCCTCCCACTGTGAGCAGACCTCCTTTTGAAATTGCTACCAGCCATAGGCTTAGAAAATCCTTTCACCAGAGACCACGCCTGATTCTTCGCTTTAAGAGGCACCCAGATGGCTTCTCCAGAGAAGTAATCTTTACTATTATCTTCTTATCATTCTTACTGCTATTATTCTTATTTAGACCACTAGCACGGTAGCACCAAAGATTTGACCCAGTGGTGTCTTGCCCACTCTTAATTTGCTTCAGTTCCTCATACAAAAAAACTTCAACATTGCTAAGACTGGAAAAAAGGGCTGAGGCTGTGGAAGCAGACGGTCAGGGTGACGGATTAATGCTATTAGTCGGAACTCTCCCATGACCAAGCCCTCACTGGGAAAGACAATTACATGCAATAGGATGATAACCTCATGAGGCAGTAACCTCCTGAGAAATCCCGCGTCACCATGGACAGGTTATTAATTTGATTAACTTTTGGAGAAAGAGCCAACCTTTCAGGGGCCCTCTCTGAAGGAAACCAACCCTTTCAAAGTTTCCCCATCCCTAATGCTCTAGGTCCTTCCAGCAATCATGTAACCGCATGATTTCCTTAATTCTTAGCTGGTTGTGTAACAGTGAAGATAAATGTGGCTTCCCCAGCTGCTTCTAAAATAAGTTCAAGACTGAATTAATAGGAACGGAAGTACATTTTGTTAGTGGAAAGGGTTAGGAGAAGAAACCACACATACGGAACTTGCCGACACTTACTAAAACATGAACTGTGTGTCCCACATTAAGAACACAATAATGGAAGAAAATAATGCATCACTGGACCCCAAAACCCCAAAAACAGTGAAATTTCAATCAATTAATAGCTCAGGGTCAGTAGGAAAGACAATTTAAAGTTTATTTTAAAGTTCAAAAACTAGTTATTAAAAGAATCTTTTCAGTTCTTGAATCCTGTAATATATTCAATGAAATGTGACTGCTATGTTATTTCTTAAAACAAAGTTGAAATATGTTTGAATGTCTCCTATCAATTCATGTTCTCATCAAGATTCCCTTTGTATTAAGTCTATAACGAGTAATGAAGGATGGAGAGTCCAAGACCAAACAGCAACGATGTAGACTATCAGGGAAAGGTTCTTCGTAGAAAAGGCATAGAAAAGTGAGTTGCATTAAGGTATTCGACCTAACAGAAAATGAGGCTTAATTGCCAAATTAACTTTTTACCAGGTATCGTTAATCCATATAGGGAATACATTTAGAATTACTAGATATTGTCCATTTATATGTCATTTATGTATAAAATAATGTAAATTTAAAGGCACAACCCAGAAATGTGCCTTACTGTTCTGCCACATTTTTAAGTATTTCATAATCCAATGGCTGGGATTAGGATTAGGATTAGGATTAGGAAGACTGATCACAGGAACGCCTAGGATCCTAACAATGGCTATGCCACATGGAAGCACACAACTCAGGGCTCTTTTCCATGGAAACCTGTATCCTAAGAAGATTTGAGCGGGTAACATTGCTAGGTGGAAAGGAGTAGAGAAGTGATTCCAGTAAAAACGAAGAAAGTCAAAAGACTGAGTCACATTCATCACATTCCATTTTGTCTCTTTGTTGCGTTTCTTGAACCTTAATTGGAGCTCAGATCCTCCCTCCTTGAGAGTGAAGAGCCAAGGATAATGCTGCTGTAGTCAGTTTACGGAAATTGTTAGTCTTGATTGATGCTGTATTTGTCTATTAGTAACAAGTAAATCAAATTAGATCAAATTATTCAAACCCATTTAGAACTCTTATAAGGCAAGAAAATAGATGTGGGTTATTTGCTTTGTTATTTCATCTTTCTTTGAGACTCAACAAATACATTTAATATGTAACTCTGATTTTTTTCTTTTATTTTAAAGAGAAAAAAATAACAATAAGAAAGACACAAAAGCAAAGCATCATAAGACAATAAAAGTGGTACAAGATTTCAAAACAAGAACAGGAAATTAATAATGATTGTTATATTTCACATTGTCATCATTAAATTTGTTGCTAAGACTACCACATATAGGCATGTAAAACTGATCAAATAGTCAAAACATTATAACTCTTCCTTTCCATAAACCTTGAAATGTTTTCCTTGTTCTTTATATTTTTTTTAGTTTAAAGAGAGTATAAATATAATAGATAAGACATTAGAAACAATACACATTTTTTAAAAAAGGAGTGGGGCTAGGGAGACAGCTTTGTGGTCTGAGAGCCTGCCTGGCAAGTGCAAGGACCTGAGTTTGATTCCCAGTACCACATGCCATACGGGCCCTGGAAACCTGGGTGTGCTGTGCTACCCTGAAACCAGGTGTGGCGGCAAACATCTATCATCCCAGTGCTGAGGAGGCTGAAACACGGGGATCACTGCGAGCCCAAGCTGTGCAGGGAGACCCTATATCAAATAAATAAACAAATATATAAATATTTTTAAAAGATGTACTGTTTTTATAATTCTGATTCTTTTCAATAAATAAAAACAACACAAATGAAAATTTCTTCAAACTGTTGACTTCCCTTCAAAAAAAAAAAAAAATGCTTTGGATCTCTGCACACCAGTAAAGCCATGGTGCCTGAATTCAGACTTAAATTCAAGTTTTAATCTTCATAGTCAAAGTTACTTTGATGTTCCTGTTAGTTCTGTAGTGAAGTCTGGAGATTATTGAAGACTACCAAATATTGTTCCCTTTCCAAGTGATGCATAGGTCTTGACTGAACCACTCACATTCATAAATGCAATCTAATTCTCTCTTTTTTAAAAAAATAGTCACTTTTTATTTACACAAGTTCAGTTTATATATATGCATTTAAATCTTATTCTAGTAACAGACTTGTTTCCAATATGAAAACCAAATTTAAAATAACTTGATCACTTTCTTCACATACCATGCTCTAACTCCATCATAAATGCAACTTAATTCTCATGGCAACATTTTAAACAGTGTTTTCAATTTTCCAACAGATTCTAATATTTGGGAATTAGAAACAAAATCAGATTTCCCAGGAATTCTTGGAAATTCTTGAACTCATTAGTTATTCTGTATTTTATTTGAAAGGCAATATTCACTAGTTTGATACCTGTTTGGCTTGGTTGTTTGGTACTGTTCTGTGCTCGGAAATTTTTTTTCCAGTTTCATCCTGTTTTGTATTTTAATAGTATTTAGAAAAGAAACCCTAGAGAATGTAATAAATATTCAAAAACTGAAAACTGCCAGCATAATATATACAATAATGCTTAAAAAAATATTTGGGTCCCCTAGCAAAATTACCAACACTACACAAAATAATATTTAAAAATTGCTAAAATATTATTTTATTTTGTTTCTAAATGTGTTCTTTCTTGAGATGCCATGTATAGGGTTCATACAAAACAGTGTGCATACAGACTTAATGACATTTATTTGCAGGAATGACTCACTGTTAGTCACAGAGAAGATCACACGGAAGTCCCTACACCATGGTTCATTGGTTTTCTGTTCCTATGAAACAAATTACCACAAATTTGGCAGTTTGCAATCACACAAATTTATTCTGTCATAGTGTTTATAGGTGAGGGGCCGCTAAGCTGAAATCTAAGTGTCTGCTAAGACTACCACTCTCATGTGGGACTTAAGGGTTTCTCGCAGATCTTTGGTTGCTGAAGAATTCATTTCCCTACAGGAGCGGGACAGAACCCCACTGCCATCACCATCCTTCCTGTCAGCTGTTGGCTTGGAGCCACTCTCAGAAACTAGGAGCCCTTCGGTTCCTCGGCATACTGGTCCCAAAGCCAATTCATAACCTGGTTGCTTTCTGTTCCCAAGGTAACAGGAGTGAGGTGCTCAACTTTCCTCTTCTGGATCCCAGAGATAACTCTCAGCTTCCAAAAGGCTCAGGTTGTTAGGCCAGGTGCTCTTAGATAGCTTTATGTCTTACAGTCAGCTGATTCACTTCATCAATTACATTTCCAAAGTCCCTTCACAGTAGTAATGTTGTCCAGAATAACCAGGCAAAGATGGGTTTCTACCAGATGTTTGGAAAGTCAGGGTCCTCTTAGAATTTGTCTACCACACTTCAGCATGACTATACTCATAGATCTCATAGATGCTGATTCTCTATGGAATATGTATAATTTGTATTGACTCCTTTCTTGTTGATACCTATTGGTCTCACATTGTTCATCTTTGCATCGTCTTGCAGATGTTGAATTATTTTTTCCTGCATCCTACTTGTTTTTAAGAGATCCCTTCTTACCTTTCACTGGCTGCAACTGTGCCTTCAAGATCTGAAACTCTATCTTCACTTTCTTTTAAATGATTTTGCCAGCTTGTGATTGAAACTTAAAGTTCTTTCATATCTCTTTGAGTCTGTTTCATGTGATCTATCTTTTTCCCATGTTGTTCATTCAAGGAATCCATCATTTTTCTAATCTCTAATTTTTTATCAGTATATTCTTTAGAAGCAGATGTCAATTCTTTCATTATAGTTACCCTTTCTTTTTTTACTTCAGAGATTATTTCTGACCTGAGTTCTTCTCTATCTTTCTACAGTTGTTTCTTTACTTCAGGCACTATTAATTCAGAGATTTCAGCTGTGTGATTCACAATTTCTTCCATGTTTGTGTCTCCCACATTTATTCTTGGTGGGCTCGGGGCCTGAGATTGCTCTTGAGATTTTGCTCCTTCTCTTTGTCAATTTGAATAGCACTGTCCTCTGACCTTTGGTGTAGAACTTTGGTGCAGTTATACCCTTAGCACTTGTCGAAAGTTCTTATGCAAGAGAGATTATATGGTTAAGGCAGTTATAGTTTTGTATTTAGAGAACTACAGTAGGGAACACTAATAATGGGTAGTGACATTTAACAGTTGACAAAGTTTTGTATCTAACGGGCTGGTGTTTCAGGCAGTAAGAGCAAACATTATATCTGTGTAGCTAAGCAGATATTAAGCTGGGAATTTGTATTTAATTAATTCCCCTAAGTTCTGTCTGATCACCTCCCTTTGATGTACCTGGGATCTTCCAAGCAGACTAGCAGACTAGTTCACCTGGTTACCTGTTGCCCCCCCACCCCCCAGTAAATCAAGAGAAAAAGAGAGAAGATGCTTTCCTAGATCTGGGTACAGCCAAGTGTCTCAGCTTACCAGGTCTGGATCTACCAAGTTAGAACTCATCCAGATGTGCCTAGCTTGGGTCCTGCTGCTGTGTTCAGCCTCTTGCTGCTGCAGCCCATTTAGAGTGAAGCCCACACACACCCTGGGGCTGGGTTGGGTCTGGGGGAGATATGACGGATGCGGAGCAGATCTCACACACGTGCCAGGCTTGGGCTGGGTCCGGAGAGGATAGGGAAGTGCAGCATAGACGTCTCCCTTACGTTGGGGCTGGGTTGGGACTGTAGGAGAAACAGCAGATGCGAAACAGATCTCTCTCTCTCTCTCTCTCTCTCTCTCTCTCTCTCACACACACACACACACACACACACACACACACACACATGCTGGGCTTGGGCTGGGTTCTGAGAGGATCTGTAAACATAGTGCAGACTGTCTCCCTTATGCTAGAGCTGGATTGGAACTGTAGGAGATATGGCCATCAAAAAAAAAAAAAAGGAAAGAGGCAGAGAAAAATAATTGTGACAATATATTTTATTTAATCCCATATACCCCAAATATTATCATTTCAATAAGTAATCCATTATGTAGGTATTTTAGAATTTTGATTTCTTAACTAAGTCTTAAAATATGACATATACTATATTTTTTCTTTAAGAGCAAACTATATTTATTGAGGGGAAGAAGGCTTCTGAGAGGGACAGAAGGGGACTTGAGCGTGTTTCCAAGAAATCTGCCTTTTGTAGGGATTTTTATACAGCAGTACTATGAAGTAAGGTGGGTCTAAGGTGGAAAATACGAGAACTCACAAGGTGGGAGTGAAGTGGGACAAAACTATGGTCAACTAATAAGATTACAAGCACCATTGCTCAGGTAAAATTGATTAAATTGGGATCCAATGGGAAGGCAAGTGACACAGTAAGCAGACAGGAAGGCGGAACAAGAACTTTTCATGTTAGTGACTCTTCCTGGCTTTTGCAAAGTGACTGATGCCTATTTAGAATATCAATGCTGCATGCCCCATCCCTAGGGAAGTATGTGGTTGTATTTGTTTACTCTTTTATCTTGAGGTCTGGCCCACAGTGGGAATGCTGGTCTCTCCCACAATTGCAAGGCATGTTGTGTTCCATATGGAATCCTTTGAGTTCCTCTCCTTGTCCAACTGCCTATAATATTTCTAGCTCAGTTGCCTGCAACAATCCCCCTTCTGAAGAAGTAGCCCAAACTTCCATGAGGGAATCAAGGACAATGACCACTCTGGCTTCTTCAGGCTGAAAGTGGTCATCATCATTGTTGATCTGCAGTCAAAGATACTCTTCAAAGTTTCTGTGTAAAGGCCCTCAATAGATACCAGGCATCTTTATCTTGGGTAGATGGAATAGCTTTAAGTCTGGAGGAGACAATGTCAAAAGAGCAAGTAAGTATTCACAGATCAAATAATAACACCAACAGA
>PVKN010017050.1:0-17545 GCA_004027915.1 Capromys pilorides | reverse complement strand
CTTTTTTTTTTTAATTTTTATTTTATTTATTTATTTGTTTGCTTGTTGTGTTTGTTTGTTTGTTTATTTATTTATTTATTTATTTATTTATTTATTTTGTGGCTGGCTCAGCCTGCCCTGGTGGTAGGGCTGGCGCAGCATGTGGTGCCGGGGATGGAACCGCAGTCCCTGAAGTTGCCTGAGCTTTCCTAAGCAGGCGCTTTAGACCACTGAACCATCTTGCCGGCCCCGGTAGCAACTTTAAGCTAAATGTCACACCTCCCTTTTAACTTATTTGTGGAAGAAACGAATTTATAATGATGATGCTTCTGTATAGGATAAATAGTTGTGATCTGACACAGGAACCCTGGTCTATAGTGTAAGTTACAGCCACCATTACCAAGGCAGCTTTTCCAAAGAGGAAAACAATCACCAGAAAAAAAAAGCCAGTAACAAAAACCTAACTCCTTATTAAAATAAGTGGTCTGTGAGCACACCGTCCCTACTCATAGAAAAATGTAAGTTGTTTCATTGGGGGAGTAAATATAGATACCTATAGTGTCTATTTGAAATTTAGCTTAAAATACCTATACATATTGCTGTCAGATAATCAAATTTTAACAGAAATTCAGACTAGTGAAATATAAGGAGGAACTTGTGTTTTGGTTTTACAAACTAAGCAATTTGAAGATAAGGTAATTTATGTTGTTCTCAACTCTGATGGCACTTCCACACGAAACATTAAGTAATTGCAATCTATTTGTGAAACCACAATAAGTACATTGTATAAATGTTCCCAACTGTTTCCTTAGCAGTAATGTGTTGTCTACTCTAATTCTGAAGGCAAGTTAGCAGTCGTCACCCACCTCATCTTCACTGGCACTCAATGCGTGGTTTGGCAAATCCACTAGTTCTTCCTGCTGGTTCAAAGCCAAAAGGCTGTTTAAAAAAGGTAATAGAAACATTAGAATTTAAAACAACTTTAGGACTGGCCAGATAGCTCAGTGGATTAAAGTGCCTGCTTAGACAGACACAGAGACCAGGGTTTGATCCCCAGTGTGCCATGCTGGCCGTGTCCCCCACCCCACACGGAGATGGCAATTAAGACTGGGTGTGGTGGTGTGCCCCAGTGCTTGGGAGGCTGAAAACAGAAGAATCAGTGAGTTAGATCTGTGTAGTGAGACCCTGTAGATCCTGTACTAGATACATTTAAAAAGTAAACAAAAATAAAATACATCTTATTCTATTGAAATGATCTCTAATACATTGTATCATTAGTTCTCAGTATGAAAGAGTCCTATTTCAATCTACCCATAGGAGGGAAAGTTGAGATGTGCTGTCCATATGTATCAACTCCCTACACTGAGTGTATTAGGTGGTACAAAATGTATCCACCCGTCAAAGTTTTTGTTTTCTTAGTCTTGCTATGCAGTACAGGCTGGCCTTGGGCTCACTTTGTAGCCCAGGCTTGTCTAGAACTTGGAGCAATCATTGTTTCAGCTTCAGGAGTGCTGAAGGAATAATTCTGCACAACCACACCTGGCTAAACGAGTAATCTTGGCCTTCGCAGAGGTGCAAACCAAGGAGTATGAATGCCTTTGGAAATCTGTCACGTCATTACATTTAGACCAATTTAAAGTCAGGCATTCCCTCCCAGAATTTCAGATTAGCGCTACTACTTCCATTAACCTTTTACCACCCTAGAAAAGATGACCAAAGACACTGTCTCGGCTCCAAAAGTAAAGGCAGTTCATGATTAATACTTCCCGGCATCCTGCACACGTTAGACGCCTTCACAAGCGCACCTTATGCAAAGGTGCCATCTTGACAATGTGTTTTTAGGCATGGAGAAATAGAAAATTAGTTGAAAGCAACAGCATAAGCCCTTTTTCTAGGGAGTTCACTGGCAAAGTGGGTGCTCAACTAGGAGATTGCTGCCCAGAAAGAGATCTACTATGACCTAACAGTACATATGGGTATTTGCGTTACCAAACGTGTGACATTTAGCGTTCCCACGGTGGGGGGAGGGGCACGTGAGACAACAGCAGTTGTGAAAATGTGGATGAGTGGCGTAGAGCTCACGCACCGCCAACGCGGAGGGTTAAAGCCAGTTGCGAAGGGAGGGAAGTGAAACATAAGAAGGGTCACGCGGTGAGGAATATGAAACAAATTAACTTAGGTGCGGAGGGTAAGAGCCTGCCTTCAGGACCCACGTGGAGGCAGCTGAAAAGCTGAGAAGCCGCGGAGACTAATGAGATGAAAAGGGCTTTAGAGGCTGGATCCCAGAAATGGTTAAATGGGGCTTGTGAGAGGAGCAGCTGTCCTTGGCTGGAAGGTGTATTCCGTTGCCTAACAGACAGGGAACTCGACCCCCGGAGGCCCCAAAGCCCCCTCCCCTTGGCTCCTTACCCCTCCGCCGCCCGGACCTTGCTCATCTCGGCAGCCTAAATCGCTCACATGGGTCAAGAACGGAAACCGAAAGGAAAGCAGTTCCGTGCCGGCCTCAAGAACGATTTCTGCTTTCACCAATCGGATGCGGCCCAAGGCGTCACTTCCTTTCAGTGCCAGGACGGTAGAAACTGGTGACCGAAGCGGATTGGGATCTCGTGGCTGTGGGTCGGGCTTGGGCGGGCGGAGCTCCGTGTCCCCACCCAGCCCGGCTCCAGCAAGCTGCTGTCGGGTGCCAGTCCCTGTCCTTGGCTGTGCCTCTGCCCCTGCTCCCAGACACAGCCCAGGGCTTGCGCGCTGTGCTGGGACAGGGCCCGTGCCATCTCTGTCTCTGCCTGGTGTAAGGCAGTGTGCGCAGGGCGGGGCGAGGTGACTCGGGAACAGCGGATTTGCTCCCATCTGAAGGAAAATCCCTTTGCATTGTTGCTTCCTCTAATTACAGTTCTGTGATCCTCTTTCGCCGTAGCAAGATTTCATCCAAGAATGGGCTGTTGTGTGGTTTCACTTCCTCACCTCTCATAACTTGTAGTTGGGATTTTGTTTCGTTTTCGGTGCAGAGGCCCGAATCTAGGGCTTCCAGCTTGTTAGGCAAGTGTTCTACCTCTGAGCCAAATCCCCAGACCTCTCAACTTTTAAAACTTTCTTTCTTTTTTTTTTCGTGGTGCTAAGAGATTGCACCCAGGGCCTCATGCATACCAGGCAGGACTTCTGCGCTACCCCGCTCACCCAATTTTTCTTTATATTATAAAAAGTAGAACCAGATGGGAGGGCACAAGACTTGGAACCCAGCACTTGGGAGGCTGAGGCAGGAGGGTTAGCACAAGTTCGAGGGCAGCCTGGGTTACATATAGCAAGCCCCTTTCCAAAAACAAACAAAAATGTAGGAAATAATACTCAAAAGGGCCGGCCTGATAGCTCAGCACACTAAAGCGCCTGCTTTGGCAGAGCGGCTGGGTTCGATCCCAGCATGGCAGGGGTGGCGCTTGCCTGTAATCCCACCACTTTGGGAGGCTGAAAACAGGAGAATCACTATGAGTTCAATCTATGTAGTGAGACCCTGTAGACCCTGAATCCCCTGTCCTAAATGCATAAAAAAAAATAATACTTCAAAGCATTCTTGCCATTTATTAAGCCATTTCCACCTTGTTTTGTCTCATTATTCTACTGAACTTGCTCTGGAGGAGATCATCAGTGACACCCAGAATGCTTAAAGAAATGGCAATCTCTCCATTTTCCCAGAATTGTTGTGATATTTGATAGTTGGTTTCTTTTTATTTTTATTCAAGGAAATACTTTTGATCATTTATTATATGGCAGAACTCTAGACATTGGGCACACACTGGAACAGAGCAGGTATGCCTCATGGCTTCAAGGAGTTTACTTTTTGCTTTGTTGTTTTGTGTTTTTTGAGGCAAGGTCTTGCTATGTAGTCCAGACTGGCATTGAGCTCACTACTGTGTAGCCCAAGGCTGCTCTCAGCCTCTTGATGATCTTTCTGCCCCAGCCTCCCCAGTGCTGATATTACAGGCCTACACCACCACATCAGGCCAAGGGCTTACTTTCTAGTGGAATGAAAGAAAATTTTGGCTTGTTAAAACGTGCTTCTGGGTTCCATAATCACCCTCTTTTGGTATCTTAGTTTCATGAGCATTTTCCCTAGTCTTCCTTGCTGGATACTTGCTTTGTTCTTACTAAATAATGATGCCCCTTAGAACTGAACTCTCAGCCTCTGCTTATTCCACACACACTTACTAAGCCTGTAAACTCCAAAATTTCCATTTCTAGCCCAGATCTCTTTGTTGGACTTCCAAGTAGTCATCTCTGGTTGTTTCCAGGCTATACTTTTTGTCTTACAGGCTATTTTCCATTAGTGTTCTGCTGTTTTCCATTTCTATGATTATCCCATCATCTCCCCAATTAGGGCTGAAGTCTGAGAGGCAAATTAGGCACCCCTGGGAGTTCCATGGTTATTAGTTCGATGGTTGTTCCTGGTCAACACTTTCTGGATCTCAAATGTCTCCCCACCTTTCCATGACTACATTTTATTGGATCAGAGGCATGAAATTTTCAAGCCAATAGTAGCATATTGATGAAGAGCATGAGGTTTTTGCTAGGGTTTGAACCCAAGTACTCCTGAGCTGTGGTCAAGTATGTATTTGGGTATAGAAATTGTGGAAGGTAATTAATACTTGATCTTGACTAAAACTATTAGTGGCTATACGTAAATAAAAAAAAAATTATGTCCCTACCCACAAATATTTTTCTGTTTTGCTTGACTGACACTTTATACAAAAGACCGGGGGTCAGCCAAAACTTGCATAACAGCCAATACTTGCAATACTAGCATAGCAACAACTATAATTTTACCATAAATCCATAGTGTTGTATACCCTATCACATCTTACATAGTCCTTGAAAATAGAAGACTCAATAATTGCTTTTTTGAATTAATGAGTGAATTAAGTCATAATTGTTCTATGTTATTTATTTTTTATGGTACTAGGAATTACAATTACTAGTTTTTCTGAGATAGGGTCTCACCATGTAGCCCAGCCTGGCTTCAAACTTGGGGCCTCAGCCTCTTAAGCTCTGGAATTATAGGCGTGTGCCACCATGCCAGGCTGTAGCACTAGAATTAAACTTGGGGCTTTATGCTTCCTAAGTGAGTCCAGTACCACTGAGTTGCATCACCCATCTTCCATTCTTACAAAAGATTCATAACAGTAGTTATTTGTATATACTGTGAGAATTTAGCATGCTTTTACATTTATTGTTTAATTTTTATTAATATTTTTGAGATATTTGTAAACTCTGATATAGCTGTAAGAAATAATGCTGAAACTGGGCATGGTGGTTCATGTCTGTAATCCCAGCATTAGGGAGGTTGAGGCAGGAGGATCATAATAAGTTTGAGACCAGCCTGGGCTACAAAGTGAGCTGTAAGCCAACCTGAACTGCATAGTGAGACCCTGTCTCAAAAAAAATATCAGAGATCCTGTGTGTCCTTTACCTAGTTTCTTCTAATTGTAGATCTTGCAAAACTGTAATATAATTTTATGAACAGAATATTAATATGGATACGATGAAGGTACATGAAAACTCCATTACCACAAAGATCATTCCTGTTCTCCTTTTGAAGCACACCCACTTCCCTCCCAAGTCTGCCTTCTTTTTGACTTCTGGCAAGCATGAATCTGTTCCTCATTTCCATAATTTTGTCATTTTAAGATTGTTACGAGTATAAATAGTATCATGCAGGATGCGATTTTTGTGACTGAGTTTTTTCACTGGAGATTTACATAGGTGACTGTGTGCATCAATCATTCATTTGGCATTTTTGTTTCATTTTAACTGTGTAAATCAATGTTTTAAAAAAAATATATCACTAGTTGTACAAAAACTACCACCACCACCACCACCACCACCACCATGAGTTATAGAACATTTTCATCATCTCCAAATGAAACTTTGTACCTTTCAGCCATCAACCCACATCCTCCTCTCCCCTAGCTGTAGGTAACCACTTATCTATTTTCCATCTCTATAGGTAGGTAGATGGAATATATCTCTATATCTCTATCTCTATCTCTATCTCTATCTCTATCTCTATCTCTATATATCTATATCTATTTCAGAAGTTTCATCTGAGTGGAATCATACAACATGTAGTATTTTGTGACTGGTTTCGTTTACAGAATTTTTTTTTTTTTTAATTTATTTATTTGTCTGTTTGTTTGCTTGTTGTGTTTGTTTGTTTCTTTATTATTCATTTTGTGGCTGGCTCAGCCTGCCCTGGTGGTGGCGCTGGCGCAGCATGTGGTGCCGGGGATTGAACTGCAGTCCCCGCAGTCGCCTGAGCCTTCCTACGCAGGCGCTTTAGACCACTGAACCATCTCGCCGGCCCCTGGTTTCGTTTAACTTAATAATTGTTCAAGGTTGTGGCCTATATCAGCACTTCATTCCTTATTGCCATATACTCTCCAAATGTATGCCTAGACCATACTTTATCCATTCGTTGGTTGGTGAACATTTCTGTATTCAGATTTCTCTGAATAATGCTATGTACATTTATGTATAAATTATTCTGTGGACATATTTTTTATTTTAAAGAGAAAAAATAAAATATCAGAAAACCGTTTCAAAATAGGTTAGTAAGAGTAACAAAAACTAATATATTATGTATTGTTATCTTCTCTCTAGTTATTCAGAGTGTAGACATTTTTTATTTTTAAAGAATATAAAATAGTATTAGAAAAAAAGAATTGGAAATGGTACAAGATTTCACTGAAGAAAGTAATAAGAATTCAACAATAGTCCTTGCATTACATGATGCTGTGTTTTAAAATGTATCTGATACAGGGTCTCACTGCACAGCTGAGACTCCTGGTGGTCCTCCTGCTTTCAGCCTCCCCAGCACTGGGATTACAGTTGTGCACCACCACATGGCTGGCTCGGTAGTTGCCGGGGACAGGGTTGACGTGGCATGTGGTGCTGGGGATCGAAGCCTTGTCCCTGCGCTTGCCTAATCAGGTCCTTAGTCCACTGAGTTATCTCACTGGCACTTCCCTGATGCTATTTCAAGTTAGTTGCTCAGATAACCAGATGGAAATGTTGAAGAGTCATTTAAAGAAAAAGGAAATAAAACAAACCAATAACAAAAATATTATAAGAAATTCAAAAGAGGAGAAAAAATCAGAGGAACAAACCATTTTTAAGCATTAACTGCCTCTTTCAAAAGACCAGCAGGAGTCAACAGTACAATTATCCAAACTATTCTGCATACATACCTAAATATATTTTCCCCTTCTTTTACTTGTCCTTTTCCTCATCCCAGTTTTCCCTTCCCATTGAACAATTTCCTTCCCTTTCACAGTATCTGTTGTACCTTTTGTAAACATATCTTTTTAATGTTGCTTAATTCTTCCTATAAAATGAGCATGGAATTATCCTTATTTTACAAGTGAGAAAACAGGTTCAGAGGTGAGAGATTTGTCTAGGGCAACATCTACTAAATAGCATAATCAGAGCGAGTTTGCACATTTAGCTTCTGATTGTGCCTTCACTTGTGTTTTTTTCAACATGTCAGCTGATTCAAGCTAAACATAATCAGAGGTGTTTTTGTTTCTTTTTACACATTAATCTGTCAGCCAGAACCGTAAGACCCTGTCAAGCAAGAGTCAGTACTGTGCTGGCGCTGGTTTATACCAGATCCCAAAAGCTGATTGCTGCAATTAGAGGAAATTCAAGAGCTGGTTCACTTCATGTTAATAGCTTGAGATTGGCCATGTTGAGAATGTTTACATTATGAACAGCACCTTTACAAATCACCATTACTTCTTCTGTTTGACAACTCTCCATTACTGTAACAAAATGCTCACACTATCAATTTAAAAGGAAAAAGATTTCTGGGCATGGTGGTGCATGCATGTAATCCCAACACTTGAGAGGCTGAGGCAAGATGGTTGCCCAAAATTTGAGATTTGAGGCTATCCTGGACTATAAAGTAAGACCCTGTCTCAATTCCTGCCCCTTGCATTAAAAAAAAAAGGCCATGAACATAACTCAGTGGTTTAAGTGCCTGCCTGGTCAGCACAAGTTCCTAATTTCGATTCCTGGTGTTGAAAAAAAAAAAAAAAAAAAAAAAAACAAGGATAAGATTTATTTTGACTTACATTGTGGAGGTTTTAGTCTGTGGTAGATTGCCCTCATTGCTTTGTGTATGTGGCAAGGCACTTCATTCAGCTTGTCATGGCAAGAGTGTTTGAAGTGCAGCAAGCTTCCCCTTTTATGGCTTCCGGCAGAATGATAGCAAGGGCCCGGATTTCCACTGTCCACTTTAAGGCTATGCCCCTAATGGTATAAGATCTCCCAGGAGGCATCACGTCTTAAAGGTTCTACTACCTCCTTCTAGGGCCAAGATATGGACCAAACACAAGTAGGCCTTCAGAGGGCATTGTACCTCCCACTAGAGCCTCCTATTCCTAGCCTGTTTCGCATTTGTCAACACCTCTGCTTAAAGAAATGATTTTGAAGGCTGTTTGAGCTGTGAAATGATGATTATCTATGCAATTCACACAAATTTGGCTAAAAAAATGCGTTGTATGCTCTTTGAGAGCAATGGAAGTTCAGAATGGTTAATATACAGCAGTATTTAGAGACATAGGGAGTCATGTACCACTGATGAGTTTGACACCATGGGCACAGGCTACCTCCCCACTGCAAGTAGAGTTGCTGAGTTTTCATGATTAAATTGTTCAGATGATAGAGGTAGGACATAATGAATGATCATAATCATACATCACCAAATCAAATGTGTGACTACAACCACCATTCACAGTAATGACCGACAGCATGGTATAATGAAGCAATATTTGATTACCATTAATTCTTTTTCTTTTTTGTCTTTTTGAGACAGGGTCTTACTATGCAGCTCAGGCTGGCCTTGAGCTCACTTTTTAGTGCAGGCTGTTCTCAAACTCACAATGATCCTCTTGCTTCAGCCTCCCTAGTGCTGGGATTACAGGAGTGCACTACCACACCCGACTGGTTACCCTTAATTCTTACCTAAACACAAAATGTATTGTCACATAACTCTTGCCAGTCTAAGAACTTACATATGTTCTATCCTGTTTTGCTGTTTTACTTTTTATACTCAGGAGAAAAATATCTTCATATTCCCAGATTATAACACCATCCACAAATTTACATGTACCTTATTTCATCAATTATGGGAATCAAACCTAGGGCCTCACACATGCCTGCTAACTGTTCTCCACTGAGATACTTTCCTAGCTCGATAGCCTCATGTTTTGGGCCCTACAAAACAATGCTATAATGTTAGCTTTAAAAACTCAGTACACAGTGCTCGCTTTGACAGCGTATATGCTAAAATTTCAGTACATATTCAGTAATTAAGAGAAAGTAGTCTTTGTATTCACTCCTTTATCATTTCTCATCTTCATTCTTCATAAATATTTGGCTTTCCTTCTAGTATTTTATTTTAGCCTTAACCTTTTTATTTTTAGCTTCTCTGCTGGTTATGAATTCCGTTAGCTTTTCTTTATTTGGAAATGTTTCCATTTCACATTTATTCCCAGCTTGCCTTTATTCCTTTTCAAAGAACAGAGTGAGGGCCAGGGATATAACTCAGTGGTATGAGTTCATGTTTGGTAAGCACAAGGTCCTGAGTTTGATTCTTGGTCCCAAAAAGAAAAGGAAAAAAAAAAAACAGCTTGAAATATGATGCACATAATATATAATTCACTCATAAAATGTGCAATTGAAAGGGCTTTTGTGCAATTGCAAATCATGTTGCTATCATCATAGCATTGCAACATTTTCATTACCATGTCCTGGACACCTTAGCTATTTCCTCATCCCCTGCCCCACAATTCAACTCAATCTTAAGAAACGCTTAATGTACTTTGTATAGATTTCCCTATTCTGGATATAGATGAATGGAGTTATATAATATGTGGTCTTTTGTGCCTGGTTTATTTCACTTAGCATGTTGTATTCAAAGCTTGTCCCTGTGGCAGTAGGTATCAATTACTTCCCATATTTTTTTTGTATTTGGTACATGGTCTCACTACACAGCTAGGATTTATAGTGATCTTCCTGTTTTCAGTCTTCCCAGTGCTGGAACTACAGGCATGCACCACCACGCCCAGTCTCTGTGGCTGGATCAGCGTGCATGGGGTGGGGCTGGCACAGCATGTGGTGCCGGGGATTGAATTCCTGTCCTGATGCTTGCCTAAGTAGGTGCTTATTCCACTGAGCTATCTTACCAGCCCTTTCGCTTACCAGCCCCTTTTTAAGACCAAATAATACTCCTTTGTCTGGACATACTACAATTATTTTTGCCATGTATACACTGATGGGAATTTTGGATTGTTTCCTCCTTTTGGCTATTATGAACAATGGTGCTAAGAACATTTGTCTGCAAGCATATTTTGAGCCTGTTTTCAAATATGTTGAGTATTGCTAGAGATAAGGTTGATCACTTGAGAAATGCCAGGCTGTTCTCTGAAGCAGTGCCACTATTTTACATTTCCATTAGCAGTGTTGGAAGGTTACAGTTTACTTTATTTTCAGATATTTTCTCCAGATGAAGAACTCTGGATTGATCTTTCTTTTTTCTTTCAACAGCTTGAAATGGTATTTAATTGTCTTTTGACAATAATAGTTTTTATTTTATTGTGGCAACATATGCAAATTTTACCATTTTATTTATTTTTAGGTGTACAGTTCTGTGGCATTAAGAACATTCACTTTGTGGAAGCATCACCACTATCCTTGTTCAAGACTTCTTCAGTTTGAAAAATTGTATGATTTGTATACCTTTAGAAAAGATGTCACTTTTCTCTTGATATTTTCTCGCTGTTTTTGGTAGTCATTTGACTACAGTGCACTTAAATATTTTCTATTCCGTTGTAGTTTTATTACTTTTTTCTTTTCTTCTTTATTTTTCTTTTTGAGACAAGGTCTTACTATGTAGTACAGTGTGGCCTTCAGCTCACTTATGTAGCCTAGGCTTGCCTTGTATTCATGGCTATCCTCCTCCCTCAGCCTCCTCAATGCTGTGACAATTTCATTATTTCTTTTATTATTTTTTATTTTTCTGTTGTTTTTTTGAGACAGGGCCTCACTATGCAGTTCAGGCTGGCCTTGAACTCATTTTTGTAGCCCAGGCTGGTCTTGAACTCACACCGATCCTCCTTCCTCAGCCTCCCAAGTTCTGGGATTACAGGCGTGTGCCACCACACCCAGCTATTTATTTATTTTTTTATTTTTTAAAGAATAATAATGGTAAAAAGTTAGAAACTAGATGAAATTTCATCAGACAAAGTAATAGCAATAACTTTTTCCCCTCTTTCTTTTGTCCTTTTCCTCATCCCAGTTTTTCCATTCCATTGAAAAGAATCTTTCCCTTTCATAATATCTGTTGTACCTTTCAAATTTTTTGTACTCTTTCAGGTCCTCATACTAGTGAGATAATATGATGTTTGCTCATATGGATCTGATTTATTTTGCTGACCATAAAGTCTTTAACTGCAATCATGTCTTTACAAACACCTCTAATTTATCTTTTTTATAGTTGAATAATACTCTATTGTGAAAAATACCATATCATCTTTATCCGTTCTTCGGTTGATGAGCATTTGGGTTGTTTCCGAGACTTAACTTTGACAAGTTGCAATGCTGTAAATATGGGAGCCCATATACTGCTGTGGTATGATGTCTTCAGTTCTTTTGCAATAGCTGGCTTGAATGGGACCTCCAATCCTAGCTTTTTGAGGAATCTCCGCTCTGATTTCCACAGTGGTTGTACCAGCGTGCACCCCTGCCAACAGTGGAGAAGCGTTCCTTTTCCCCCACAGCCTCCCACAGTTATTGCTTGACTTCTAGATGATAGCCATTGTTTCTGGCATAAGATGGTATCTCAGCATTGTTTTGACTTGCGTCTCTTGAAAGACCAATGATATTAAACATTTTTTTCTTATTTGCTATTTGTATTTCTTCATTTATGGAGAGCATATTCATCTCAGATGCCCATTTTTGGATTGGTCTTTGAATTTTGGAGACATGATTTTTAAATTTTTTATGTGTTCTAGGAAGAAATCCTTTGTCTGAGGGATAGCTGGCTAATTTTAACCCCAATTTGTAAGATTGCTTTTTACTCTGTTGGTGATTTCTTTTGAAATGCAGAAACTTTTTAAAAAGATGAGATCTCAATTGTTGATTATTTGGCATATTTCCTGTGTAGTTTTATTTTTTTGTGTGTATTTTAGTACAGACTCTACCGGGTCTCACTGCACAGACAAGACTCATAGTGATGCTCCTGTTTACAGCTTCCCAAGCACTGGGATTACAGGCAGCGCCACCACACCCAGTTTCAATTGCAGTCTCAGCATAACCTAGGCACGGGGCTGGCACAGCACACTGGGGATTAAACCTAGTCCCTGTGCCTGCCTAAGCATGTGCTTTAGATTGCTGAGCTATCTGGTGGCCTTCATGCAGTTTCGTTTTTGTTCATAAACTCTCTACCTACCCCTACGTCTTTAAGATTTCTACCTATGTTCTCTTCCAGTAGATTTAGTGTTTCAGTTTTAATATTTAAATATTTGATCCATTTTGACCGTAGTTATGTTCATGGTGATAGGCATGAGTCTAATTTTAGCCTTTCGCATGTGGAAAGCCAGGTTTTCTGGCACCATTTATTGAAGCGGCTGTCTTTCTTCCAGTGAACATGTTTGGCCCTTTTGTCAAAGACAAGGTAGCTGAGTGTGCTTGTAGTTGTGTCTGCAAGTTCCAATCTGTTCCATTAATCCTCAGTTCTGTTTTCTTGACTGTACCATACTGATTTTATCCCAGTAGCTTTGTAGTATAATTTCAGGTCAGGGATTATGATATTTCCTGTCTTTCCTTTGTTGCCCAGGATTGCTTTTGCTATTCTAGGTCTCTTCTCATTCCAGATGAATTTTACAAATATTTTCTCTAGTTCTGCAAGATATGCTAATGGTATTTTAGTCAGAATTGCATTGAATCTGTATAAAATTTTTTTTGGATACTCATTTTCATAATGTTGATTCTTGCTATCCAGGAGCAAGGAATTTTACTTCTTGATCCTTGTTTTTCACCAAGTTTGAGAAATCATTTCCCATTGTCTATTGTTATTATTATTATTATTATTATTATTATTATTATTATTGTATTTTAGTACAGAGTCTACAGGGTCTCACCACACAGATCAGACTTGTAGTGATCCTCCTGTATTCAGCATCCCAAACACTGGAATTATAAGCACGCACCACCACACTCAATCTCAGTTGTTTCCCTCTCAGCATGTCCTGGGGGCGGGGCTGGCACAGCATGCAGGGGATCCAATGCCAGTCTCTGCATCTGCCTAATCAGGTACTTTAATCTGCTGAGCTGATTATCTGGCTGAGCCCCTGTTTCTTTAAGTTGTGATTGATCTACCAATCCCGTTGAATTGGTCTTTGTTCAATATAAATGAAGCATAAATGTGTGGGTTTATTCTGTATTCTTCACTTCCATTATCTGTTTGTCCATTATTATACCATGATTATGCTGAAAATTTTTTGTAGCAACTTTACAGCTATGCTGTTTAGATATTTTTATATTTGTAGCTTTGCACTAGATTTTGAAGTAAGATGGTGTATGTTCTTCAACTTTAATTTTGTTCTTGAAAAATTATTCTGACGATTATGGGTAAATTTCTACTTCATGTAAATTTTAGAACCAGGCTGTCAATTTCTTCTCCCTCCCTCTTGGTTTATTGACACAAGATCTTGCTATTTAGTTCAGGCTGACTTTGAATTTCATGTGTAGTCCATGCTGTCCTGGAACTTGAGGAAATCCTCTTTCCTTAGCCTCTCAAGTAATGGGATTATGGGCATGTGAGATCATGCCTGATTCTGCTCCATATTTTAACGCTTAGACATGCAGTTTATTAAATGTCAATAAAGCTGTTTTTTAATGAAAACTTACAGCCCACAACTATGCCTGGGCTCTGCAATATGTCTCTCAAGACTTACAGCTACTTATACCAATAGCCCTAAGAATTTACCTAGCACAGATGTGATAGGAACTGCAAGTTCTTTCATATCACCAGTAGTTGCAGGGCAGATCAGATGAGGGACCCCTGTTTTTTCAAGTTTTCTTTATAGAAAATAATGTTCTCATTTCAAAAAGAATAGCAAAAGCACTATGAACTCTTTTCCATGTGACAAAGTCACAGATGTGGCCTCCATAAGAAAGTGCTCCCATGGCACCAGGGCAGGAGGTCAGAAAATCAGATTGGGCTAAACCAGCTCAGCCTTCACCTTCCAGAAGGGTTAATTCTCTTACAAATGCTACCTTGCTTCATAAGCCAACTCAGAGCTGCCAAAGCTGTCTATCGGTACTCAGGCCTGTGAGGACCTTGCCTCCCAGCTTCTCAGGGCTTGAATTTCCCAGCAGAGGAAGATGTGATAGCTGCCTCTTCTTGTAGGGAAAAGTTCCATCCACTTCCAACATTCTGTTATCTCGAAATCATAGGTCCAGTTATTCCTCATGAAAGTCCCTGTAATTTCCATCTGGTGTGAGGCCATACTTTCTATCAAGGGTAGACAAGGTTTTCCATCCAATGGGACACAGCCTTGAGGAGACTGAGTTGCCCAAGACCATTTGCCTAACTGCTTGCCGACCATGTCCCCAGCCAATATCCAACCATTGCCGAGACGCCACCCAACCAAGAGCCAACAAGTGGCCAACCTCCACCCATGCCCCAAGTGGCCCCTCCCAGTCCTGCTCACCATTCTGCTCCACTTAAGAAAAACTTTTTTAACATGTGAACCTGATTTATTTAAAAATATTTAGGAGAAATTGAGTAGAAATTTTATAGAAAAAATAGCATTAAACTAAAAGTAATATTTTTTTAATTTTGTTTTTGAAAAGAATACAAAATAGTGATAGAAAAAAAAAAAACAGCATCAGAAACAATACAGAGGTTCAGGGAGACAGCTAAGTGGTCTAAGCGCCTGTCTAGCAAGTGTAGGGACCCAGGTTTGATCCTGGGTACTGCATACCATGCCGCCATGTTGGCCACCAAAACTGAGTTTGGTGGTGCATGCCTCTAATCCCAGTGCTGGGCAGGCTGAGACAGGAGTACCACTATGAGTCTGAGCTGCATAGTGAGATCCTGTTCCAAATAAATAAATAAGTAAATAAATAAATAAATAAATATTTTTTTGTTAAAATAAAATAGGTTTAAAAGTTAAATGATACAAAATTTCACTAAATAAAGTAATAGGAACTCAACAATGGTTGCTGTATTGCATGATGTTATCTTTGAATTAGTTGTTCAGGCTACGAGATATAAATGTGAAAGCCTGGTTTAAAGAAAAAGCAAAACAAAATAATCACAAAAACTCTGTAAGAAATTCAAAAAGAAAAAAAAGAATAAAAAGAAAAAAATGTAAGCATTAACTGATCCTTTCAAAAGACCAGCAGAAATTGGCAGTACAATTATCCAAAGTATCTTACATATATACCTAAATATATCTTTCTATTTTTTATTTGTTCTTTTCTTCACCCGTGTTTCTCCTTCTCATTGAACTAAGTCTTTCCTTTTCACAGTATCTATTGTACCTTTCAGATTTTATTTACTCTTTCAGGTTCTCACACTAGTGAGACAATATGATGTTTGCACATGTGGGTTTGGTTTATTTCTCTTACTAATACAGTCTCTAGCTGCATCCATTTAGCTACAAAAGCCTTAAATTTATCTTCTTTATAACTGAATACTACTCCATTGTGTTAAAATACCATATCTTTTTTTATCCATTCCTCTGTTGATGAGCATTTGGGTTGTTTCCGAGATTTTGCCATAACAAATTGTGCTGCTTATAAACATGGGAGCACATACATCACTGTGGTATGATGATTTCATTCTAAAATAATATATTTGCAAGATAATAGAGACTTTTTTATCTTTCTTTTTGTTTAAAAAGCCAGCATTCCTCTGCTTCATAGGTGTTCTGCATTTGAGGTGCAGTGAAATCTTTGCTGTTCACCAGATGTAACGTTTTAGTTCTTTACAAATAGAGCTGGTGGGGAGGGTGTGCAAAAGCTAACATCGAAATTTTAAAACAGCAGCAGAATGAGCAGATTTTATTTTTTCTTCATTGTTGGTGGTTTAAAAAAATTTCCTCTCCATGTAATTATTGTGAACACCTTGCTTTGTGTGGTCACTGTAAACATTTTGGGCGTGGGACAGAGCGGAAAGTAACAATAGTGCACATGTCCTTGGCATCTGTTCAGAGCAATGTGCAGAATGTGATGCTCTTTTGTAAGAAATGTTTCATTATTTTTAAAATAAATTTAGTGACTCTATTTTGGTGGTCAATTTTTAAAAAATAAAGATGGTCAATTTTCAAATGGTGGCTGGATTTCCCAATGCACCCCTAAAATAAACACCGAGTTTGATTTTCAGCTTCTCTGTTGGAGGTGAGTACATTATGTCAGATACAGGAAAAATGTATTGGCAAATTTACTTCTAGTGAGTTCTTGATGGACTCAGTCATTGCTTGGGAAGCAGTTCCATCATGCGCATCATGCTTATAATAAGTTGAAGGATTTTTGGTTTTGCAAATGCTTGCTGCTACTTTTTAGCAGTTTTCTGTTAGTTGTAAGGACCAAGATGAGCAGCAATGCTATGTACTGAAAAAACAATATAAGTATATTCCAGAAGCCTAATTGGCAATGGGCTTTATTAGAATAATACTTGGTTATGGAAGTAAGTGATGGATGCTGAAGAAATTGTGATTATTTTCATCACATTTCTCACCTATAGACTTATTAAAGTGTCACCCTTCTATTGTCTATTAGTTAAACTTTGTATAAATATAAATGTTTTTTCATTGTATGCAAATTGCAAGAAAAAGTTGTGCCATTTCTCTGTTGTATGTTGGATTATGTAGGAAACATTTGAGAACTATTCAAAAACAAGATTAAAAAGTTACCATGGATGTCTTCTGTAGTATACTGGCATTTTTATAGATAGTTTAAAAGTTTCACGCACAATAAAATTCCCATGATGCTAATTTTTTTTTTTTAAATTTTATTTATTTATTTATTTATTTATTTATTTATTTGTTTGCTTGTTGTGTTTGTTTGTTTCTTTATTTATTCATTTTTTTGTGGCTGGCTCAGCCTGCCCTGGTGGTGGCGCTGGCGCAGCATGTGGTGCCGGGGATCGAACTGCAGTCACCGCAGTTGCCTGAGCCCTCCTAAGCAGGCGCTTTAGACCACTGAACCATCTCGCCGGCCCCCATGATGCTAATTTGATGTGTGCCCTGTTTCAAAGAAGGTTGGCTGACACCTGTAAAAATTGTTGAAATGTTCCTCTTGAAAGGAAATGTAGTTGTAGTTAGAAAAAAGAAGACAAACAAATAAATAAAGCCAAAGTTTATTAATGCTCAAAGGAAATGTAGTAATTTTACATAAAAATTGTTTATCCTAATTCTTGAAATTTTTATTGCACAAGAATGAAATACTACTTTAATGTTCTTAGAGTGTTCTAAAGAACATTTTCTTATTATGAAGGATTCCGAAT
>PVKN010017049.1:0-17545 GCA_004027915.1 Capromys pilorides | reverse complement strand
TTTTTTTTTTTTTTTTTTTTTTTTTTGGTTTATTTTGCTTTTGTATTTTTGATACTAGTGATTCACCTCAGGACCTTACACATACCAGGCAGGCTTTTATGCTGCTGAGCCATTTCCAGAGCCCCAAAAGTGCCTTCCTTGCCTCCCCCACTCTCATTTTGTTTCCTTCCCTCTTTCTTCCTCTCTCCTTCTTTCTCCCCTTCACATGCATTCCCTACACTCCTCTGTGCTGGGCTCCTTTACCTCTAAAGTTCCTCAGTACAACATCTTGCTAAGTCATTAAACTGCACAGTTAGGGCTTGACTTTGCATATGGGGATTCTCCAGCCCTTGCCTTCCAGACATTTGCAAGGAGTCTTATATTTCATAATTTACATATTCCCCTTGCATCACCTATGCGCTATTTCAGCATACCCAGTGGGACACAACTTTAATCCAAGTGAGTGGGAAGCTGAAGCAGGAAGATCGGTGTGAGTCTGAGGCCATCTTGGGTTCAGCAGTGAATTCAAGGATGGTCTGAGTAATATGCGGAAATGCTCAATGTAAATAGAGAGGACGAGAAAGAAAATGTTATGTCAAGGATGATTCTCTTTGATTTTAGCTAGGGTAATTTTCACTCAGTGTTTCAGTTCAATTAAACTCACTTCAGCATAAGAATTAAAAATGAAGCCAGGCATGGTGGAGCACACCTGCCATCAAAGCACTGCAGAAATAGAGGTAGTAAGGCTAATGTATGTTCATGTTGACTTTCTTGTACCTAAGTTGAAGAGTAACCAAAAGAACCTCTCTACATAAAAATAAATAAAACTAAAAATGGAGATGAAGTAATTCCAGATATGACCCCCTTATCTCGAATGTCACATTGTCATGAATCTATAGCAGCACAATTGCAAAGTCTCTGTCAGCTGGGATAAGAGTCACATAATCTTTCACAGTATAAATACAAAATATGTCAGAGCTGGGAAGGTAGATCAGCAGTATAAGTGCCTGCCTGGGAAGCACAAGGTCCCGAATGTAATCCCTGGTATAGCAAGAGCAAAAAAAAAAAAATATATAATTGCAATCAAAGAGAAGAAACAAATGTAAAGGGGTGATTCTGCATGAAGGCATATTAAAACCATATTATTGGACACAAATTTTGAAAAGCGTCTATAAGATTTTCTTCTACTCCTTTATTTTCTGGTTTGTAGTGTGTGGTTTTTCTAATTAGTTTGATATTACAGTTTGTCTTTTAAGCCAGTGTCTCACCCAGTAGTTGAGGTGTCTTTAAACTCATATGCAGGCCAGACTATCCTAGAACTTGGAGTAATTTTTGTCCCTCAGCCTGAAGCATACTTGGATATCAAGCATATTCCATGTGAGGATTTTTTTTTAAATTTTTCAGGTACTAGGTTTTAAATCAAAACTGTTGTAATAATGTACATCCCAAAACTTAATGCTTATTTCATTAAAATGTAGCTCAAGTCTTTCTTGTTAATTCCTTAATAGAGTGCTGGTGTGAAAGAATGGTTCCATGCTGTTCAAGTCTCTGAAGTATTTTAAGGGTAGCAACTTTGTTTTCATCTATTTATCTCCAAAGTGAAACTATGTCTTACACGAAAACATTTTAACAACACATAGCTCCCTTAGAATTTCCCTTCCTAACATCCACATGTACTGTAACAATGTTACATGGCTAATGTATATGCTTCTGAAAATCCTTAGAATCAACATGATGTCATCCACTTGCAGGTCTTTCTTCCTTTTCCAAGCTGGCCTCAGCCTTAGAATGGAGATCATAAGGAGACACTGAGGGCCACCAGATGTTTCCTTCGCTATGATAGGGACTTGGCCCATGATCAGTAGCTTCACTCAAAAGAGGTGGCTCCAATTTCACACCATGAGGCAGCCACTTCCCAGAGGGCCTTGAGTTAAAGAAGTAATGGCTTGAATTTGACATGGTAATGGGGTCCTGATGACAGCAGAAGCAAAGAGGCTCTGTAGACACCTAACACAGATATTGGGGTGAATTGAGAATGTGTCACCTTAGCTAGAATGTGACATTGCCCTGGAATAGGTCTTCAGGAGGTAGAAGGAGTCTCTGAGGTTGACATGTACAGGCTCTGCTTCCTGGGTGCTCACCACATTGCTTCTCTTTACAGATTCCTCACGGTGACCATGCAAAGCCCAACACCTCTATATTTGCTGACCAAGAAGAGCGTGCTGAAGAGTCGTAGCATACCCAGCCCTGCGCTACATGATCTGCCCACACAGATCTTCCATGGAATATTCATGGATGCCTTCATGGGTGAACACAATGAGTTTTTGAAGGTGATGGTGCAGGCCTGGCCTTTCCTCTACTTCCCCTTGGGAGCCCTATTGGATATGAGGAAAGCCAAGGAAGCAGACACTCTGCATGGAGTGCTCACATCACAACAGAGAAACCTAAGGACTCTAAAAGCCATACTGCATGGAATTAAAATGGATCTGTCTCAGAAGGTTCAGCACAGCTGAGCAGGATATGTCAACGCCAGGGAGAAGGGCCAGGTATTGAATGCTGTCATTCTCGGGAAGGTGTGGTTGCTGTCATGGAATGAGGAAATCAGAAGTTTATAGGAGTTTCTGAGGTTGAGGAGAACCACAGAGGTCTTGAGTTTTGATGAATATCACCTGGAAGGCAGTTTCCTGGTAACAGGGCCTCATACAGGATAAAGGGAGCTCAGGAGGAATCTTCCTCTTCCAACCCTCAAACAGACTAAATGATAGAGCAAGCTGCGTGAAAGAAAAATAGGCTAGAAAATAAATTCAGGAGTACTGGAGAGGCAGCTGATGACCAGGAAGAGGAAAAGCAGGACAGGTAGGATTTTTTTTTTTCTCTGAATTCTGATGCAGCTTCCTTTTTCACCAACAGCAGTTGGAAACTGCAGGTGCTGGACTGGAGGGATGTGCACCAGGACTTCTGGATTGTAGGACCCAGAGCCAGGAGTGTCATCCACTCAGAAGATGCCAGGAGACCAGAACCAAGCAAGCATATTATAGAGAAGAAAAGCTTCTCCTTGAAAATATTAGCAGAAATTCATCTTAAAAACTGGTATATCTTATGCTATACAAGACAAATTACTATGTTGCCTCTTGAAATGGGTCCAGAAGAGAAAAACTTCAGTAAGACTGTGCTGTGAGAAGGTGACCATCTATTCCTCTGCTGTCCTTGACATCCTGAAGCGACTTTGATCTGCAGAGCTGGATTCTATCCATGAGTTGGACATATTGAGTGACTGGAGTCCAAACACGATGACAGCATTTGTTCATAAGCTCAAGAACATGAAAAACCTTCACACATTTCACTTCAGCAGCCTGAGTGCAGAAGTTTGCACCTCATCCTCTGAGAACAAGTGGCATTCCTGCCTCTTTGCTTTGCTCTTAGGACAGCTGCAAAGTCTCCGGGAGCTTCACCTGGATGAAGTCCACTGCTTGCGTGGAAATCTGCGTAAGATCTTAGGGTGAGTGGGTAGTGAGTTCGCTACATATTCATGGTCCCACAGATAGGAAGATAGCATCTGTGCACCCAGCATCTATCCTCGGAGAAGAAAATGGGATGTGGAAAAAACAACACATTGTGGCATAGAGCCTGGTCTCAACTAACCATGCATGTGAAGGTGGCTGCTAAACTTAGAAACAAATTTGGGAGCAGCCCAATGTTTAGACACTTAGCAATCACGGTGCTGACAAAACGAAGGTACTGTTGACATCGTCCTTGGGAAGCAGGTCTAGGCAAGGTGCTGGGAAGGGTGAAGGGAACATTTAAAGTGACACAGATGAAAAACTGAACTGCATAAAGCTGTTTTGGGAAGCAAGAAGTGTCTACGTCCTTCAGAAATGGTAGCTGGGGGATTGGATCCATTTTTGTGGCCTGGAAAAAGAAGACCAGTACCAGTAGAGAAAAGACCTACCTTATCTCGCATTTCATACAGCTTTCTGTTCATAGCCAGTTATCACTTCCATGATGCAGTCACTTACATGAAAGCCCACAATTAATTTTATAAGACATTAGGGAAAGCACACATGAAAAACACTAACTGTGCGCAGCCAGGAAAATGAGGAGATAGAAACTGTAGTATCAGCCACTGACGGTGTGGAGGAGCAGCGCAGGTGTAAGACAGGAGTAAAGGGTTTCCAGAGGGCACAGGGCCAAGTCTGGTCCACTGGTCAAACTTGCCTGTTTTCCCCACTCACCTTAAGATCTTATGCAGATTTCCATGCAGGAAGTAAACTTCATCCAGGGGAAGCTCCCGGAGACTATGCAGCTGTCCTAAGTGCGTAGTTTGCTCCATGCCACTGAGCACAGGACACTGAGAAGAATGTGGACTGAGCTAATCACACCAGGGATGGCAATTTGAAGATATCAGTGTCCTCAACAAACAGCATCTCCGTGATCATCAGAGGTTGAGGGCTCTGTTGGAGCTCAACAGGCTCTCCTAACTACAAGTGATTCTAGGGATTCTAGTCATCACCTCATTCATACGAATTACCTTTTCTCTCTCCACAGGAGTAAGATGTCTTTGGAGTTCCTCTCCTTGGGTTGAAGCCCACTAAATGAATCTGCCTGAGCCATCTTTCCCAATGCGTAAGTACGAGCCAGCTCAAGTCTCTGACACTTAGGAAAATTTCAACGAAATCTTTCAGTTTGGAGACCTTGCAGGTTCTGCGAGACAAACTCACCAACACCCTAGAGAACTTGGCCCTAGAGCACTGGGACATCACAGACACCCAGATGCTGGCCATTTTGCCTGCACTTAGCCACTGCTCCCACATCAAGACTTTGAGTTATTATGGGAACCCATTATCCTTGGGCATCCTTCAGGTCCTGCTGAGACTGACTGCTGCACTAAGCCAGTTAACTGAGGGGCTGTATCCTGCACAAGTGGAGAGCTGTGAGTCCAATCTTCCAACAGAGATCTTGCACACTCAGAGATTCTCCGAGGTGTGTAATGCACTTGCAGGGGTCTTGGAAGACATAAGGCCATCTCTTAGAGTCAGGCTCTACACCTGCTCCTGGAATCTGTGCATCATATACCAGTTCTGAAGAAATGAGTCCAATGGGAAATAGAGAGTCAGAGAGGAGCAGCACTATTGAAGGCACATGAAATGTCACAGTTCACATGTCTGTGGATCCCCACATGGACGATTACATCTTCTTACACTTCGTATCTGCACAAAACCTCCTACACTGGCAGTTTGCATTTTGGGAGGTGAGGGCACCTATGGGCATGGTTCTCCCCCTTGGATTAGTCCAAAGACTTTATGACTTGTGATATTGAAAGCAAATACAGTTCAACTATCTCTATTCCACCACCAGATAATGAGCTGTTTCTCCTCTACCATGTACTTCTCCTAGCTGGATTATGGACTGAATTGTCTGACCAAATAAATCTTTCATCTTTGAAACTGTGTGGTCTCTGTGTAACCCTAACAGGGGCAGTAATGAAGACATGAATGTCAGTCTTGCATAGAAAATTCTTTTTCTTTCTTTTGAGAAAACACGTAGTATGCTTCATTTTTATTTTTAAATAGTCTATACATAGGCATTGACATGACTAAGTTTTAGTAACCACCACCTTCCCTTCCCCATCTGAAGTAGTTGCTTCCAAAGCCTCCCTTGCCACCTCTTTATTGGAATCCCCTAGACCCTCTGTAGCCTCCACCAGGTCCTCCGAAGTCTGCTCCACCAGGTCTTCTAAGGTCTCCCCCACTGGGCTGTCAGAAGTTGCCCCATTAGGTACTCAGAAAATTCCCGCATTAGGCCCTTGGAAATCCCCCCCACTAGATCTCCTGTAGTCTCCACCAAAGTTTCCCCTACCACCCCCTTGGAAACCTCTACAGCCTCCACCGTATCCTCTTCAGTAGGAGTTTGATCCAGCTCCATAGCCTCCACTCCACAGCCGCCAGTGCCATAGCCTGCACCATCATATCCAGATCCCTGTCTATGTCCACCTCCATTATTGTGTCAAGCTATCATGGGAGGACGTGGATCATCTCCGTACCACACAGCACCAATCATAAGGCATATACCAGCTACTGATCATCATGTTCAGTATATGTTCAAGTACAGGGTCGAACTGACTGATATTAGGTTGTTTGGTTACTTCAACAACCAGAGCGTCCATGGATGCCCTGCAGGCAGTGATAGAGGCAGCAGCAGCATGAGATACTTGCAGTCTGATGTAGTCATCTACAAACACAGACTGGACTTCTCAGAGAGCAGCAACTGCAGTGAAATAACTCAGGTCATGCCTGTAGCACAGATGGCTCGGGTTCAAATCTTTTTGCCAAATACAAAGAAGGGAGAAGGGTACTTCGTATCTTGGCTGCTAAATAGACAATTAGCTGATGTTGATGGGTAAGTGCATGGTGCCCTTCAGTAGTAATAATTTTTCTATTTTCCTTATGGTAGCGTACATTGGGATACACACCAAGAGACAGGAGAGAGATAACAACACTCAAATCATTATCTGTTCCAGTGTTAGTAAACACTGTGTCAAGAAACACTCTTCAAAAGGGCTGGCCAAATAGCTCAGCGGATTAAGTAGCACAGGGGGCTCGATCCCCAGACCTGTGGTGCCAGCCCTGCCCCTGGGGCATGCTAACAGGGCAATTGAGACTGGGCGAGGGTATACAAACCTGTAGTCCCAGCTCTTGGGAGGCTGTAAACAGGTGGATCACTATGATTCTGATTTAGTAAAGAAACCCTGAAAACCCTACAGACAAAACAAAATACAAAACAAATAAAAAAATAAACACTCTTCTGAAAATCAAGCATTAATCATCATTTTCACTTTGGTCTCCCAAGTGATTCTTAATGTAGCCTTTGCACTTTTTAAGGTCTAGTTTCTATGAATGCCAGCATTAAATCCACTTCTTTTGATTCTAGAGTCGCTTTTACTTCTTGTTCCTCCTTTCTTGTGTAGTACTCCTTCAAATTAGTGCCTCGATCCCAGGTGGCTTGAGGAGCAACAAAGTCAAGTGACACATTTCCAGAATTATTTTCTGCCTTGAAATTCAAGATGTGGTGGAAGAGGTCCGACACGGTGGTTGCTAACTATTCACTGTTTTCTTCAGTGTCAGTACTAGCTAGTAGTGGTGGTGGTGCTGGTGGTGGTGGTGCCAGCTGCTTCAGTAATTGGAAGTGAAGGGGGTACAGTCCCAACGGTTGAGATTTTTTCACTCTTGACTTCATTTATTTGAACCAAATAATTAAAAAATCTCTGGCAGCATTGCTCTGTGCATTCTTTTTATTAATAGAATTGCCTAGGCCAGTATAATTATAGCTTCTACATGAACCTCGCACATGAACTTCTGTGGGTTATTTCCTACTGCTCTAACTTCAGTGGGTGGGATCATCTTCCTTTTGTCACACCAGGTGTACAGAAAATTTTAATATCACCCATGATTCATGTGTTTTCTTCAGACTGGTGCCTGCTTGCTATTGCCTGACAGAACAATCTCGATGGTACAACCATAGCTGTGGCCTTCCAGAGAATGCAGAACATACCGCAACCCATGTGGTGGATGAAGTGAAGATCCAGCTTTGGCTCTTCAGCCCTTCTCTCCCTGCCTCAACAAGGGATCAAAGGGGATCCATAGAAAAGCTGCCTGCCTTTCTCAAAAACTACCACCATAGCTAGGCTGGTTCAGTAGCCATCGCTAAAACCCAAATGAAGAGAGCATTAAGACCAGATGCTGCACTGTAGAGAATAACACGGAAGTAGTCAGGTTGAGACAATTGCTCCTGATTGAAGGAGAGCCAGCTGCGTGGTACTCCACAGCTCTGTGACCTCAGGCATAGGGTTGAGGAGAAAAGTCTAGGCTGATGCTTTGTAGTACTATATGTGGATTTACCAAAGCACTCTGTCTTGGGTAGTTTTCTCTCATTGCTAAGAGAAAATACTAGACGCTCAAAATTAAGGAAGGAAGGGTTGGGCAGGAAACTCAGTGGATTGAAGCGCCTGCTTAGGCAAAAGTAGCGGCCCTGTTGGATTCCGGGAGTGCCATGCCAGCCCCAACCCCAGGGTGCGCTGAGACGGCGATTGAGACTGGGCATAGGGGTGTGCGCCTGTAATCCCAGCTCTTAGAGGCTGAATGCAGGTGATCATGAGTCTAATTTACATAGTAAGACCCTGTAGACCTTGCCGACCCTTACTAAAATACACACACAAAAAAAAAAAAAAAAAGGAAAATTTTGTTTAAAACACAGATTGCATATTTTTCAGTACATACTTCCTTGTCTCCAACACAGAGTTGTGCATGGCAGAGGGCAACGATTTATAGAGATATAAGACAGCAAAAGCAACAAGAGCAAAAGGCGAAGGCCTAATGCCAGCTTGTTTCCCTCCATTATGTCATATGCACGCTACTAGACCGATAGTGGTTTTAGAACTCGCTGGCGCTTATAATTCCAACATTGGACAATGAGTCAGTCAAAATTTTAGAATCCTTCCTTCTGACCACGTGAGGCTTTAGGAGGACATCTCGACTCAAACCATGACACGCTCTGTGCTAATGTCTTTCCATCATCATGTCTATGTCCTTCAGAAAAGCCCCAAGGATTTGAGATATTTGGTCGTCATGGTATCGCACTAAGGGCTCATCTTTAATAGTATGTCACCCCTGCTCACTTCTGCTAGTACTTTTGACCTGCTCCCTGGAAAATACTCCTTAATTTGCTAAGTGCTCTCACCTGGGCTCCACAGTGCACACTTCCTGCTTCTGCTTCCCACGGTGCTGGGATTACAGGAAGAGGCCAGCGATCCCGGTTTTCACCCAAGTCTTAAAGACCTAGCAGGCCTCTCTGCTCCCTGGGAGAGCACGTCATCTGCCGGGGGGAAGCACAGCACACCAGGCGCCGGAGACATGTGGGCGCTGCTGCTGTACTTCCCTGAGGAGGACAGGGCTGAGATCACACAGCTGTACTAAATCTCAATGTTTGTAGCACACTTATGTGAACAAAGATCCTCTAATCCCTAGCAGGCTCCTGGGTTGGGTATTCTTCTCACCCTGCCAGGAGTGGATAACACAAGCCCTGTCTGACACAGAGGTCACTTAGGGTCACATGTGAGGGAAACTCTACAGTGGCGTGCAGTCCACTGTGCACAAGTGCAAGATTTCTAAGCCCTTCTTAGTTCTTTCAAAAAGGACACTTTAGCCTATCTCTGTGTTACTGTGGAGAAAGCTGAGAAGCAGTCAGGATTACCTAGGTGGGGCTCAGAATCAACACTAGAAGGATAGAAAGTGCTATGTGAAAAGAGAGACAGAATTGGGAGTCAATGATTCCTCTGGGGGGCCAACCCGGGTCCTGGAGTCTGGGCACTGTCTCGATTCCTGGGAGGCTGTGCACCCAGCCACCTCTCCAACCCTGGCAAGTCACCAGCTTCCTGAACACAGGCGCCCTCTCTGCCCTCAGCCGGGCTCCATTGTGACCTGCTACTCATGATCCCATCAATGTTCCTTTGTTCATATAGATTTAAATGACCAGAGACCAGGTTTAGATTGTGCCTAAAACTTCAGATGTCAAACATTCTACAATAGGTTGATTTCTGCTAAAACATTTCTTTTCTTTCTCTACCTTTTCTAAAGAAGGTCTCCCTACGTCCTTCAGGCCAGTCTTCAATTTACTGCGCAGCGCCAGAGGCCTGAAATTCACAGTAATGACTGCCTCAGGCTACTAACATTGACTAAGAGCATTCTCCACTAACCTTAGCATAAGCAGCTATTTTTAGGTTTTATTTTCTTATTTGATTACTTTGTTTTCTTTTTGGAAAGAGAGGCCTTTAATAGTGAGGCAGGTCTTGTACTCAAGGAGCTCGAAGGTGCCTGACTTCGGATGGCCTCTTGACTTAGCCTATGAGTGCTGAGATGGCAGGCATGCATCACCAAGCATTTCTCCTTGGTACATTTATTCTAATTTGCTTTGGACTTATGGCATTTTCACTGTGCTACATTTCAGTAGATTTGCCTTATTTACTTATTTATTCTACTGTTCTTTTGATACATTGTTTTACTAAGTAGTTGAGGTTGAACTTGAACTTACTTTGTTGCCAATTCTAGCCTGAAAATCACAGTGATTCTCCTGCCTCAGCCTCCTGGGTGATGCAAATACTTGTGTGAGTCAACATAGACTGGTCTTGTGTTAAGTTTAATTTAGAAACTTGTACTCACTCACATGGTACTCAGCCCAGCAAAGCTCAAACTGTGCTGGCCCTGGCTCAGCATCCCAAAGTTTTGGGATTATCAATGTCTTTTGTTTTATGTCTGGAGTATTCTTGCAAATTCACCCAGTTGTCTTAGAGGACATAGATGTCATTGCATCTCAAGCTTGCTTTCAATTTTCTTTCTTTCGTTCTTTCTTTCCCTGTCTTTGTTTCTCTCTTGGTCTCACAAGTAGTTTCTAACTAAACTTCTGTTTCTACTTACCTAAATGTGAATTTCATGATATCTTAACCTGCATTTATTTCTTATTTATTATATTTCTCAATTACTAGCCAACTACTCTAGACTGGGCTGGAAACATGAGTTTGTAACTCATCTGAATAATTTGTTAAGACCTTGTTTATAAAGTTTCAAAATTTGAAATGCCCAATGACCAATGTATCTCAGTACATCTTGAGTTCAGTCACTAGGGCCAGGGGAAAAAGAGTTGACATCTTGGTTTTCTAGCACCTCCGTAATAGGTGTGTACTGTCCTCTCCTGTGGATCTAGGCTAGAAACCCAGGAATTTGCACCCTTCATCCAAGAAGATTGTCTCAGAGTTCTGGTCATAGTATTAGCTATCCGCTTTGAACAGATTGCATAGTTGAAAACATTATTTAGCCTGAATGTTCCTAATAAAGCTTTAACATGCCCATCATTCACAAATGCTTCTGAGGAATCCACGCAAATGATAAAGGCTATAATTTGGGGGCTATTCTGAATAGAAACATCCTTGCATGCAGGTTGATGAAGCATTAATGGTGTAGCGGCTGTCACTGTCCCCCTTCTTAGGATTTTGAAGCCTAGTCATTCTTGGTGGCTCTCCTTGCTCTTGCACTGTGGGCTGCATGTATCACGCAGGGTGTTTTCCTAAACTCACGCTCAAGAGCCTGTCTCTTTTCCTATGTTTCATCAAACTTTACTAACAGTGAGAAAGTCAGGAACTATTGGAAAACGCTTCACCACAGCTGAGGGGTTTTAGTCCACAGGATCCTGAAGAGCTTATGCCAAGAGGTTACGCCCATGAAACTCCGAGATGTATGAGTGGGCAAAGTCCAGCCTCTCAGCTCAGCCTCAGTTCCTACGTCAGTGTTCCATGGCTGCCTAATTACCCATTTGGTGACATAGGGAGGACAAACATAAGATCCAACAGTTCTGTGGTAGGCATTTGTTTATGGTCCTGGGCAGGGCTGGTCCCATCAGAAGCTTCCATGGAGTATGGTTTTTCTGCTTTTCCCAACTCCCAAGTCCACCTGTGCTGCCCAGGCCCCAGGTGTCCTCTGATCCTCTCCTGCCCTGCCCACAAATCTAAGCACCTATGGTTGATCATCTGGGGATTCCTGGTCACCCCACTCTCCAAGGACAACCTCCCCATGTGAGTGGGGCAGCTCAGCAATCTTAAGTGTTCAACCTGTTTAATGCTTTTTTAAGCATAAATCAAAGGAATTGGTGTTCTTTTTTTCATGCTTTATAATCATTATATTAAGAAGACATTCATACATTTTAACAATTGCTTAAATTGTGAGACCAGAACAAGCATGTGAATATATGACTTTTTAAACATACAAGTAAAGCTATTCATTATAATTTGCTATACTCCCCAGGCCCGCTGTGCCAGCCCTGCCCTCAGGGCTCTCTGAGGCTGCAACTGAGACTGGGTGTGGTGGCCCCAGCCTTTAATCCCAGCTCTTGGGAGGCTGTAAATAGGTAGATCACTTTGAGTTCAATCTAGTAGTGAGACCCTGAGCACTCTGTCGACCCTTCCTTAAAACACACACACACACACACACACACACACACACACACATACACACACACACACACACACACATCGTTTGATGTACTGTTACCATTAAATTACAGTTACTTTGAGCATTAAGTCAAATGGGTTAAAGTAAGCCTGTAATGAACCTCTGTAACACTTTCTTACATTACACGTGCAATTTACCTTTCCCTGTACTCTTTTCACTTTAATTTCAAAGTTACCCAGCTCTCAGGTTACAACTCAAGCACTTATCCTGGTTCAAAGAGAAGGGAAAAACAATGTAACTAGGAGTGGTCAGCATATAAAGATGGCACAGCAGAAAGGACTGCAATCCTGGAAATGCAGACCCTTGAGAAGCAGCATTATGATAAACCCCTTTTTTAGAAAGGTATCATTTCTTTGACTGTTATCACAGGCTAAATTTTATTTTCTGCACCTCCAAGTAATGGCTGAGGCAGTAGAATGCAGAGGCATCACAATGAGTCCCACTTAGTGCAAGTAACTACAGACAGACCAACATTTCCACAATTTTTTTCCTTTTTCTGGTGGCCAGTTAAATGGAGTTTTAATCCACAGCTTAACAATGAGGGGTCATACACTGAAGTCAACACATGTCTAGAGTTTCAGTCTAAGCTTCTCCATGTACACAACTGAAATCAATTACAAGGCATGGCCTCACAGACACCAGAGTTAGGTACTTTTACAGACATGAAACTTCTTGCACGCCGAAATCTTCATACAAACAGGCCGAAGTAGGAGATTTAGTACTTTTGTTTATTCTTCATTTAACTTTTAAAACACTACTTTAATTGAATATCAAAACAAAAACAATAGCAAGTAGTGAGCATATGATGATTCCATCCTTTGCACACTCACTACTGCACACTGCACGGTAAAAGTGAGCATTATTTGCTGGCCCTCTTAAGAGGTCTGACAGTGAGCACCACCGCTGGAGTGACGTTCCTCATCCTCACACAGGTGTCTCCATTATAACGGCGCCATCTTTCCTGGTTTGGATCAAAGTCCATCAGTTCTACCCAATCCATTTCATCAGTCTCTTGTACTTCCTTTCTCTCAGGTAAGAGTTTTTCCAGCAATAAGAGTTTATCAGGAGAGAGAAAGCCATTTTCAGGAAGGTTTACCTTAACTTTGATCATTCAACGGCCCTTTTCATATGGTCTGTGATAAACTGGCATACCCTCATGTAGCACACACTTGATATCTCCATACCTGAAAATTTGGCCTTGGATGAGAGGTGATGACTGTTGTTCAGTTGTCAAGAGTGGATATTGGCTTTCGAAAGCCAACTGGTGCTTCGACTGGCTGTATATCCGTACACATGGAAAGATCTTCTCCCCGTTGAGCAAAAAGAGCATGGCCCTTCTGATCCAACCCAATGATAATTTCTCCTGGCTCCAACCCTGGTTCTTGGGCTCCTTCACCATGGAATTTTATCTTCTGACCATCTTTGATGCCTTTGTCAGTATGAACTTCTAGGACCTTCTTTTCTCTATCTTCCTTCCATTGCAGAGCTTGCATCTGTCTTTAGGGCTGATGCGTTCTTCAGGGCCCTGGCTCTCCATGCACGCAGACTGAATTTGCTGATCTGTTCCAGGTCCTCTCGCTTGCATTCCAGGACCTTGGCAGTTGGGGCAGCACTCCACTGCTCCCTTCCTACCACTCTGGCCTTCACATTTGTCACAAGTCACTTTCATTTGCAGAGCCAATTTCCTCGTGCACCATTATGTAAATCTTCTAAGGTAACTGAGAGCTGACGCATCAGTTTCACCTCTCCTTTCTCCCTGCATTCTTCCTCCTCCTCCAAAATTCATATCAAAGTTATCCATGGTGAATTCAAAACCACCAACTGATCCTCCCTCTTTAATTGCCTGTTCTTCTCTTTTGTCATATAATTTCCTTTTCATAGCATCAGAGAGAACTTTGTAATCTCAATAAATCTGTTTAAACTTTTCACCATAATTTGGATTCTTATCAGGATAGTACTTTAAAACTAGTTTCCTATAAGCCTTTTTTAGTTCTTGGGCAGCATTGTATTTGACCTCCAAAACCTTGTAATAAGTCGTATCTTTCACCATTTTCTGCAGGTGGTGAGTGGGCTTGTTTACGGTGGGTTAGGCAGGAGGAGTGTGTAGCCGTGGGCCAGATGAGGAGCCACCACTGCTCCACCTCTCAGGGCATCCTGGAAAGTTCCGTGGTATTCTTTTTAAACCACAAGTCTTTCCATATATGAACTATGTTACTTCTTCAAGAGACATTGGTGGGGTTTGTCATCAGTACAGCCAATGCTGGTGAAATTAGTTTAAAGAAACTGATGGATGAGAAATACTTGACAGCTAGGTGAAGGAGACCAATATTTTTGGCACAATATTTTTCTCTTTTAAAGGAATCGCATAAATATGAAAATAGAAATAAAAAGTGAAAACATGCTGGTGTGTGCTCATTGCGAGTACTGCTGTTTCCCAGCCCGCTTCAAACCCTTTCTGTACGAAGAGTTTTCACGCCACACAACAGAACGGCCCCCACTCTCTCCTCCTGCACTAACACAAGCACTTTCTGCTTCTCCCTAAGCGTGATCCTTATGGTCCTAAGCCCTTCCCCATCATCAGCTGGAGCCAGTAGTTGGAAGACTGGAGTGGCGCTGGGCCCCTGGCGGCTGCTGCAAGCCCGGGTCTGGCAAGGAAGGAGGCAGGGCCTGAGCCTCTCAGGCTGGGGGAGGTTCCAGGTGGCTGAAGGTCTCTGATGTGCAGCTGGTGGGCCAGCAGGACAGCCCTGAGGCAGGCAAGCAGGACAGTGTGTTGAGCTGTCTGTGGTCTGCATTTGTAAGTCAAGCATTAGGCTGCAGTGTGTGCGTATCTGAGACTCTTAGCCTGGCCCTGCATGCGCCAGTCTCCACTGGAGCAAGGGCAGGGCCACCAGGGAGGACGGAGGAATGAAGGGGGCTGTGAGAGGTCTAGCCCCAGCAGAAGGCCACAAGGCATGGCCTCGTGTTTGTCACCCTGGGATGGGACACGGATGGCCACGTCAGGAGCCAAGAAGCAGCCTTCCTCCAGCAGAGAAGCCCAAGGCTGGCAGGAGTCACTCAGACAGCTTGGAGGCCCAGGGAAGTGGAGGCCCACGGCTGCCCCTGCTGCCTGGCAAGCTCCTAGAGAGATAAGGGCAGGAGTCCCAGAGCCCTGTCCTGGCCTTGCTGGCAGGAGGGAAACTAGCAGAGGTTCACAGTGGCTGTGCCCCACTGCCTTTGCTCATGATTTATAAACTGACATCCAAGCCTGCTCTACTCCCTGTGCGCCCCCGTTTCCCCAGCCAGGTCGCAATAACTAGCTCTCTGACCTTAAACTGAGTGGATCCCCTCCGCCGCTGATGGAAGTCAAGGGGGCGGGGAGCTAGAGTTGTCTGCATCGTTTCCTGTCCTTTCACACCCGTCTTATCCGGCTGGGGATTCTGGGCCCTCCAGGGGTGTCTAAGGCAACAAGCACTGAGGTAGAACTGTACCCAAGGGAAAGCAGAAGAATCCCTGGGAGAGAAAGCTCCTCTGGGAGCGGCACACCCAGCTGGAGGCTGGGGCAGGACTGGCGGAGATGTGGGCTCCACATGAGGCCAGCAAAACTGCATTTGAAGTGCGATTCAAAATAAATAAGTAGGACGCTTTGCCCCGAAGGTCACGTGGCGCACACTGCTCCCGGAAGGGCACTCCTGCGTGGCGAAGTGCGGCGGCGCTTCTCCCAGCCTGGCCGGTGTCCTCAGGAGCCGTCCCCGGCACTCCTGCGACGCCACGCCCATCTCTGAGGACGAGGCAAGGGCGGCAGGGATGTCAGCCTCCTCCACTCACGGGTGCAACGCAAAGCAGTATTTCACAGTAACTCAGACAGCGTTCACGTCAGGCTAACGTGTGGAATTAATTTTTTATATTTTCTTTTTTAAATTACTTTTAAGAAGAAATAAGAATGTGACAGTTTCAAAATATGTTAGTAGGACATTTCCAATATTTGATACAATGTATATTGTTGTCCTCCTATCAGTTATACAAAGCACAGGGTGTAGACGTTATACTTTTTCTAATCATTATTGGTACGAAAATTTTTTTTCTCATTGAACTAAGAGAAAGTAGTTGTATACATAATCCAATGCTCCATAATCACTGTGGGTTATTGGTAAAACTGGCCATGTTGGAAGCTGTTGATTTAAGCCCTTTACAGCTCAACATTCTAATATAGCTCCATGTTTTATGTTTTGTGGTTAAACTTTTCTGTGGAATTAAATTTTAGAAACAGCAATTAAAAAAACGCTTTTATTTCACTTCTCAGGCACTTTCCAGGTTGGTTCTACTTCCTCAGGAAAATTAGACCCTTACTTGCAATGCTAGAGACGACCACTAGATGGAGCCCTACAGACATCGTGATCCAAGCTGTTCTACCTAAAGCGCATCCACAAAAGGGAAACACTGTCCAGGTGCCCAGATACAGTTCCTGTGCTTTGTTCCTGCTACTATAAAAGTTACCACCTTTCTCCTCCAAGGTGCCTTCCCCACTCCCCTCAGCCAGTCTGGCTTGTCCTTCTTCCACTTGTACAAATATACCTGATGTGCATCCCTAGCAGCTTCCTCTGGCTTTCCCTGACCTATGCAATGACACCTGCTGGGTGGCACGGAGCCTCAGTGTGGCAGGCTTGAGAACAGAGCCTGTGGTGAGCATCAGAAAGTCTTCCTTGGGTCAAGCATTCACTCCAGAAATATTTAAGAGAGGATACTGACCAGTGGGGTGATAGGCTGTGGTTGGCTCTCTGAGCTCAAACATGAGGTCTGGATGAACCTATCATCCATCAACTGCAGAGACAAAGGCGGAGGTAGCCAGGGGAGGGCCAGCCAGGGCACTAGAGGAGGCTGGAGCAGGTGGGCCTGGAGCTGGCAGGGGACAGATCCTCTGCAGGGCTGGTGTGCAAGGCTGGTGGGACGGAAGTGCCCCAGGCTCCCACTAGGCCTTAGTGAGGCAGCCCTTCCTTTGGATCCAGAGCAGAAGAGGGGCCTTGCCCAAGCCCAGCACCACGTGCCGCCTCGTGCCCGCGGACCCTTTGTCAGCGAGGGCATCCGAGTTCCGAGAGGCCAGAAGCTGAACTGCAGGTGCACGGCAAGCAGAGGCAGCGCTTGGGTCTGCACCTTGAAGCTATGGCAGGACTTGTGCCTGAAGGGGGAGCTTGGAAGACGACTTGACCATTGGGTGGCAGGAAACTCCGACACTCACCACAGTGAGGTCAGCGAGGTAGCTCGGCCCCTGAAGCCCACTCCCGCGAGGTCGCGGCTGTAAACTCAGAGAGACAGAAAGCAGGATCCAGGGTGCCAGGCCGGAGGAGGAGGGGAGAGTGTGGAATTCGTGTTTACGTGAGTAGAAAGTATGGATTTCGCAAATAGCATTCTAGTTTGTTGAGATGTAGAATTGTAGACCATGTATTTTACAATTTGTTAAAAGCTAATTTGGAGGAGGAAGAGAAAAGGAGGGCCCGCTGGTCTGGAGTAAGTCCCCACACCAGGCCCACCGCTGGCTT